>CABFOW010000988.1:162470-167470 GCA_902141385.1 Timema californicum
CCCCCCCCCCCCCTCATAGGCAACCAGGTAAGATAGGGAGGGCTCAAGGTCAGGTGTGTCCCTTGTGGCAGTGCACCCCACACCCGGCTTGATGGATCAATGTTTTCAATGCTGGGACATTAAGCTAGGACCTTGGTATCGCTTACTGTACAGTTACAATTGAACATTTATTTTGCTATATGTGCTCTCCTCAATGTGGAGCAACTGAGGGATCCTCCTCCCACCCCCAACCCCCAATATTTAATGGAAACAATGTTACCTGGATGATGAAGAGAAGTGACTTGACTTGGTAATGTTAATAAAATGATGTGTTTTTAGCTAGTTAAAAATGTAGGCCCTAATTTAAAATTTATTATATTAATAGTGTTCAAGCTAGAAATATTTAATTAGATTTTTAGATAATATCTCAATAGACTTATAATTTTATATGCTAAAATTTAATTGGCCAAACTATTTCATGCCTTTTATAATATGTTTATATTTTTTATATTCCACCTACAAAAATTTATATATATAGAGAGAGAGAGAGAGAATTTGACTCTAATATAAAACCACTCTCTACTCCTCTAAATGTGTCAATCCTCTACTTGTTACACACTTCATTCATTCAAACATTAAATGTTGATGAATCTGGTCGACCTCGATGTTCTTGGAGTAAAGTGCTCACATCAGTACCCTGATGTTTGTAGGTTCAAGCCCAGCACAGATAGACATATTTTTCTTTGGCGAAAAAAATTTGTAGAACAGCTTCCTTCGGAGAGAGGGGAAGTAAAACTGTCTGTCTCATATCAATTGTGGCTTGTAAAAGAACTTTAGAAGGTATGTGAAAATACTTTTCCGACAAAATTGGTAGGTCCTTTCGTTCTCACTCATAGAAATTATTGTTTGCTAATATAATCAGTCGGTTCAAAAAGTTCAAGTTAAATACCTCAAATAAATAAAATTTATGAATCTGATTCAAAAGTTTATGAGCAGGAGGTTACTTAAGTATGTGGAGCATATTAACACCTAATTGTTAATAAGAATGCAAAATATCAGAGATTTACAACGTGTAGTTGTCCTTTTCACTATGTTCTGTAGAAGATAGATTCATAATGTGGTCAACACGAGATCAAGGAATTTAGAAGAATGAATACAAATCAAAGGCCTGGATTCTCATTTGATCCCAGGCAATGCACACAAACTTATTTAGTCCTTAATCCTTACCTGTCTACAATTTTTCTTGGTGAATGACAATTTTTTCATTTATTGCATTGATTACATATTTTCGAGAAAAATCCCAAAGGTCACTAAGATCAAAATTATTATAAGTTATTTTCCCTGTATTTAATGTTTTAGGTCTTGTAAATGTCTTGTGTAAATGTGATATAAATCATTGTTCCATCATCTCATGTTAGAATAACATAACATTTATAGGCAATTCATTTTGTCAACATCGGGAAACCAAATATCCTACTTTGTTTATATGTTTAGTTGCATCTTATTTAAATTTTCAGATTTTTATTTTTTATTAAATTCCCTGACATTTTCCTTTATATAGCCACCATGAAGAGATGGGCTTTCGAAAGGTGTCAGGGAAACAGTCATGTATCATATTAAACTGTTTATAAGTATGTGCTACTATGAGTATTATTAGAAAAACATGTTATAACAATAAAAAATAAAAAACAAGGTACAAATACCCCCTCCCAAGACTTTACAATAATTTAAACATACAAGATGAGGGAGATTAATTTTAAAGGAAATTTACCAGTATCCACCTTTATAAATTGACTACATAACTCTAATCAGTACACCAGAGGATTGGTATGTGCTGCATGTTCACATATGGCCCACACATTTAGTGTTTTGGATGTCAATCTAATCAAAATAGGTGCCCCTTGTTAGCAGTTTGCCTCTTACATTAAGTGGAGGATTGACCAAATTATTTTTAAAGTCCCCACGAGTAGATTGTCAGTTTTTTCTATGGTGAGAGAGTGAAAGATTAGCTTATATTTGTTGAATGATTTTGAGGAAGCATGGGTAATATACTCATTTGGCATATGGAGATGAAAAGGAGAACTCACACAAAAAGTAATAAAATACCAATATATTTTTCTAGCGTAAGGGTGAAGCATAGTGGAAAGATTCGAGGAAGAGGGGAACAATATTGAATCGTGAAAACACTCACCTCCTTCCCCGTGGGCATGTGCTTGGCTAGCTTCACCTTGGCGAAGTTGCCCTTGCCGATGGTCTTGAGTAGCTTGTACTTGCCGATGTGTGGTTCATCCGAGGTTCGACTCCGAGAAGAAGACACCCTTGTGGAAGCGGCGCTCTCACTCCCCTGGAACAGCAAGACATACAACTCATAAGACACACACCCATGGTGACACAACACATAGCTGCAAGATAGTATGAGCACCTGACTTAGAAGCAAAAGAGTTGAGATTTTCTTGACATAAATATTACACAGGTGACAGTGGATTTTGAGGTGACTTAAAATGTCCAGATAGTATTGTTGTTTTTGATATTTAATCAAAGTAGTATTTTATCAGTGTCATTGGTGGCAGAAAACAAAAAACTTTTAAAAAATACAGCACACTCCAATATCCCAAAACTCAGTTTACACTGTGAAGTACCTATAAAAACTTCCCTCCACCAACACCCCCCTCCCGGTAACGTTACAATATCTACCTGTAAGATGGAAACAATAGAGTGCTAAGGGTTATTTTGACATTGTGACTTGTGCTAAGTTAAATTGTAACCTGGCAGATCATGATTTGATTCCAGATAGGCACACTAGGGATGTTTTTAAACCAATATGTGATCTCCCTATACCACAATTCATCTACCCCAGTTTTGGAATCCCTGATATAGGCCAAAGTAACAGAACTACGGTGAAATTATGTATAAAGCACTGGTATTTCACCTGCCCGGATATACAACTAACCTCCCAAACTCATCAGGTGTGAACCACTTACCTAACCTTTTCAATAAATGTATTTAGTACCCACTACTAATTTCGGTCACCATTTTTTGGAGGAGGGGGATATAGACCTGAAGGTACCTATGGTTTTTGGTAGGGGGGCGGAGTTTGAGACTTTTAATTTCTTTGAGTTTTGTTTTATTTTATTATCATGGAATTTCCAATGTTCTAAAATGTTCTGGGGCACTCCTCAAGACTCCCCCTTGTTCCCAACGCTCGGATGACCTCGCCCCCACTAATTTATTAAATACAATTACAGAGGGGTGTCAACAGTGCAAACAATATGTATCCAAGAGGATGTCCCTCCAGTTTGAACAGACCTACGTCACGTCCCACCCGATCAACGAGACGTGGCGTGGACCGACCTTGGCGAGGACGATCACGTGGATAGCGCGAGACCTCAAGGCGGGGCGGGCGAACAACTGGCGTGTCTACCGCAAATTAAACAGATAGTAGTAGCCTTGTTCCAGAAAATAAAATATAAAGACGAAACGTGAATTTGTGTCTGTGTCCCGAATAACTTTTAAATTAATCGACGGGTCTTAACTAGAGACCAAAATTGAAATACACACAATTTTCTTACGTATGGACGTATCTGACAACCAGAAAAAGTTACTAGGCCCTCATGCCCGAATTTAAGGGAGGGAGGGAGACCGGAGCTAACGCCTCAGGGCCTCCATTAACCGTTGTAATAAACACAACATCTCTTTTGGTTCTGTAGATTGCGGCAATGGTAAGAGTTTAATTATATTTTTTTGATGGCTTTGTACTATTTATTTCTGATCGTTGGCCGCATGCACCACTCTCGGGATAGATTATACTGCCAATGACGGGGAAACAGCTTCCCACTATCTCTCCAAGCAAATGCGGATTAACTACCTCTAAATCCAACCTTCTTCATCCCTGTGACCACATTATCATAGTTAGTACTTAAGCGCGTAAGCCGAATGAATAGTAAGACGCGGTGCTTTTAGAAAAAAGCATAATATAAGTGATTACACTTTTTGCTTATTTAAATAATATCGTTAGCATTGAGCTTTTTAGTTACGAAAACAAAACAAATGATAATGTCGAAACATTGAAAAATTATATATGTGTAGGTAGTGTTGGAGCCTCCACAGTTCTCACCTAATAAACTAAAATTATATCAATATTGAGCGCAAAGAAACTGTATTTGTATTCTCAAAGTTCCTTGCTGCCACAATCTTACTAAGTTTATATATTTATTTTTACCAGCGAAACTACCCAAAGACCGCTTATATTCCATTCACGGTAGGAATTACTCTCTGAAAGGTCTTTTTTCCTACCAATATCCTACTATATAGTAGATTTATGGTAGGGGGAAAAGGCCTTTACACAGTACTTTATACAGTGTTAGTTCAAGGGGCCGGGGGAGGGGGGGGGGAGGACCCTCACGTCAATAACGACACCCTTGCCCAGGTTGCGTGTTCCGAAAGCTTCAAACTTGATACTCAAGGTGCACTATTTTTACACAAGGAAGGTGAGGGGGATCACGGGAAACCTAGATCTAACCACACCACCCGTCACTTATCGAATTGTGACGGACTGGCGCCCCAAACATACAGCCCTCGCCATATCGGGTGGAGCCCAACTTAACCCAAAATAAAAATCACACCGAAATGTTGCGGGATGCCTGCATCAGGTATTTGTATCTAACCCCTGGATTAACAGATGGCAATACTAGCTCGATTTTCGGTTAAAATTGGACTCCCACCTTCCCCCCCCCCACCCCCCCGTGCTCTTAATTTCTTATTCATACCTACAATTAATTCTTGTGTGTACAGTGCTGCTTATTGTCAAGGTGGGTTCACACTATCATGTTTAGCTGGCGTGCCAGCATGACAGATTAAACATCCACTTGCAATGCGAATTAAGGAGTTTGCACGAAGCTTATTCTACTGGCTCGACTAATTTGGCGCCAGTGCGCGATAGTTGTGCATGCACGACGTGTAAACCCAGATTGCCGTGACAAGTCTCGCCTTACAGAGAACAGGAGCAGTGCATTGTTTATAAC
>CABFOW010000989.1:0-41299 GCA_902141385.1 Timema californicum
CGGGTCTGCCCTGAAGAACAGGTCTTTGAACATCGCAATCAGTTGATCCCCTATGATAAAGCGTTTATCATCAGATAATCAATGGAATTTCATAATGTCGTCGTCATTTGCTTCATTTTATCAGAAGCTTAAGTGTGTGCTTGTTTCTGGATATTTATATATTAAAAAAATTCTTACTGAGTTTGTATTGTTTATTTTCCGAAAGTAGCTCCTTATTATGTATTATTGAGACAACTTATAAACACCAGCCGGTAATTTTTACAAGTAAGTATTTTTTATTAATTTTTAGTTTTTATATAAATGTTGGAAAAGGTACTATTAAAGATTTGGTGTTAAACGAACAATTCAGTGTTCAAAACTCCTTAAATTACCAACTCGAAAGGTTAATAATTCCAAAACTTATAAAACAACACATAATAAAACTACTGAATTGTATAGTAGCAAATGACTTTACATCTCCATTGTGGCTTTACTTAACATACATTAACCTAGCTTTTGTTAGATATACTATCCTGAACTAGTAGAGCTGATATTGTTTATTTTCCCCGCATTATTAAGTACAAACCTTGCTAATGAATGAGACACTGTCTCCATTATATTTCATTTCTACCAAGTAGAAGTCCATCAGATCAACCAAGAGGTTCTCACGATTGGAGATCATTTCCAGGAGCAGTTCAATATTTATAAGATATTTTGAAATTAGAATGCCCTGTGCCATGAGCTCTCCCCATTAGACTTTACTAGAATCCAAGGTCTCATGGAATTATTTTCTTATCTCGTAATTGATACAACTTCTCAAGATGGATGTTATATAACATAGTATAGTCGTTTGACGCCAACAAGCCGGAGTAACTTTATCATCGTACTTCTTAAAATTACAGTCGCATGAATATTCACTCTACTTAGAAGGACATATGGGTGCAATCAGGATATTTAATAGGCGCTCTTTAATATTGGTCATATAATTGAAATCACATTCAGTTCATTTAAATTTTCCCATATAAAGTTATCTTATTCACTCTTAAAACAAGACCATACAAAGATGTGTTTTGAAGGTGACTCTTCCCTCCTCAAAATATTGTTAAATACTCATCTTTATAATCAATACCTAAACTAATACCTTATCAGAGTATTTGAAAATTAATAGCGTAACTACAATTAGGTTTTGAACCACTTTAAATTGTTTCATGGGTGATATAATGTCTAAAAAATTCCTTGGCATCTCAGGATGAGGTACTACCCAACAAGCACTCACAGGTATAACGTCCTTCCAGATTAAATTTTTGTGTACGACCCTGTGTTAAGCTACATTATTACTATCCTTGTATTAAAATGTATTTATGAGAAAATAAATATAAATATTGGATATGAAGGATGGACTCGGAATATTCCCTACGCTATTATACACATACTATGTACCTCAAGGAAATCTTCGATGCCCATACTATTCTTTTGAAGTGTTTAAATCCCATTAAGATAAGATAAATATTTCACTTAGAAGGGAAATAAGGCCATTACTTGTCCCACGGAGTTGTACGCTGGCGATACGTTAATTAATAACTTTAACAGTCTCGCTAATCTAGGACTATCCCTCTTAAGCTTTAAGGACCGAAACTAAGCTGTTTGCACGTTACTAGTTACGACCATGGACTAGATCAGTGGTATTCAACCTGTGGTACGCGTACCCCTGGGGGCACGCCAAAATGTTTTTAATTTGCGTACGAACCCTTCTGAACGCTATTATGCTGTGTGTATGCAGGAGGTGTCATAACTGCTTGGCAGAGACAGACTGAGGGTGAGGCTGTCTGGACATTGGCAGCAGAATTACTTTCCTGCTAGTCGTCCGGCCAACCAGCTAGCTAATACAAGACAAGATCAAAGAGTTTTATAACAAGGTTTTGTTTTGGATAAATACTGTTAGTAATGGAGATACCGCAATCTTCCCTACTTTTTATTAATTAAATGAACAAAATGAAGCCCCTGTTAGTGATGTCATGATAAAATTATTAAATGCCACTTGCGCTCAGCCTCACTTAAACATTTCTGAAATACTTTCCCCATATTGAGAAAGAGGACAAAACGCATGATTGGATTGGATCCTTTTTATAAGACAACAGTCCCTTCATCTGAACTTTTCATCAAATTTAAAGACGGTTTAATTGAAATTTATGCTGATAGCATTCTAAGAGCAACATTCAAGAATACTTCAATTTGGGTTTTCTGGACAGTAGCTCCCAAGGAGTCCAGTCTTCTCTGCAATGACATCAATAAAAACTAAGGAGATGAATCTGAGCCAGGTCTCATCCTTGCACTCATTAACATTAACTCTCGTCCCCAGATTGAACTACTAGCTTCAAGAAAACAAGACCAGGTATGTTCATGAATGGTTATTTAGAATCATTAAATAAATATTGGCACTTTTTCTGTATTTTAATATTATTGATATTGTTTAAAATCATATATAATAGTTTATTGATTTAAACAGAGCAATAAATTCGCAAAATTACAAAGTTGGACAAATTACTTTTAGGGTACGCGAGCAAAATAGGTTGAATACCTCTGGACTAGATAACTTCACCTGACCTACCTCCTCATAAAAGCAGCAGCATTTTCTAGTTTAACAAGTGGACTTCATGTTATGATTTATTAGGAATGAGACGTTTGGCTTGACCCATTATTATTATTATCATCATTAGGCTTACGTCTATTCAATGCCTGTTAAAAATATGTACTCTAAGATTATTTTGATATGAATGTATTTCACTCTGGATGTAATCTGTTCAGGTTGTTGACTTTTGAAGTTAAGTTGTAAGAACCACCAACTATATTTATTTTTACATATTATCAACAATTAACATTAGTTATCTTTTATTATAATCACTAAATGGCAATTGTATATTTTTACTCTCTGAACTCCATGACATTTTAAAAGGTATGCGCAATAGCTATATCCAATTTCTTAAGCTTCCCTGACCCAAATCTCGTGATGCAATGCTGGATGGAGTTGTAACTTATATCTCCAAAATGAATAGTACTTGATACTCTATAGTGACTTTTAACACCCTAAGCCTCGATTATCTGTCTCAAATGAGGTTATTTAAAACCTTGTTCTTTGTTCATTCCTTCCGTTTGCCCACATACCATGAAAGGAAATGTTACGTAAAAATATTTACGGTGATTCTCTAAGATTCAACTTAACCTTACTGAGCTTACTGAGCTGCAAGATGGTATTGGCCCCAGAAGCAGCACAGTGGTGAGTTCGTGAATGGGTACAGGTTTATCCAATCATAGGACAGAATATCAGAACACACTCCATTGTAAAGCTATGTCTATTTCTTATAAACTACACCATAATACTGTAGCGGGTTAGCCGGTCCTGCCCCGTACTACCTAAATCAGCTACAGAAAATCAAAAATCATTTCTCGAAATAATACGCATATGGATTTCTAATTATGTATAGATATCTATAAATGTAAAACTCCATTTGTTACATACCACGCCTCGGGAACATCGCTGAACAAGAACGGCTCCATCGGAAGATCTAGCTACTCTCGCGCTCCATCCAACACTGGACTTGACTCTCCCGAGCTATCTAATAAACTGGCCGTAGTTCGGCGTGCCCCGTCAGCGCATGGATTCTGTGGCTGGTGCCTACGTGCTGTTTTCAACGTCAAGGGGTGACCCCCCCCCCCATTACTTTCCCATGGTTAATCATGTTCAGCCAATATAAAACTCAACGGTTCACTGGAAACAACACACAGTACCAATCGAATGTTCATCACGTTCGACGTCTCTTAGTTCAGCCGAAACTTCATAACTCAGTGGTCACGACGATAGTGCCAACGGACAGACTGGATAGACGGAAATAATACGCCATAATGTTCGAAATTTCAGATTAGTAGGGAGTAGGTGGCTCAACTGCCAGCATGTAGAATTTAGGTAAAGTTTCCATGCCTGCTGAGAGTGTCTGTAGTTCTTGTGGTTATCATATGTGTTATTAAGTTAGCCTCTTATTAATTATGACATGTTTTACATGCCATGAGTG
The DNA here is from genome assembly GCA_902141385.1 of Timema californicum. Lineage (NCBI taxonomy): Eukaryota > Metazoa > Arthropoda > Insecta > Phasmatodea > Timematidae > Timema > Timema californicum. The sequence goes on from CABFOW010000989.1 coordinate 4,047, forward strand.
ATCTCTTGCATCACATATTTTTCTGCTCGGTCCTTAAGACCGATGGTTTAGTTGGGGTATGTCTCACTTCTCGGAGTGCATTACCATGTTTTAGTCAGCAGGGCCTTCAGGCAGGAAAGGGGCTGTTTAGGTTGTTCCAGGCCCGACGGTTACACCTAGTTAGGTATTGGTTTGCATATCTTGGGTAATCTGGGCGCCTCACGCCGTGTTGTTCACCTGTTTGCGGTGATTAACTTGTGGGACGTTTCTGCTTATCTGCATGGCTCACGTACTAAATGTTATTTAAGTAGTATTATTCACCTGTTTTCGGTGGTCAACTTGTGGGTCGTTTCTGTACATCTGGCATGGCTAACGTATTATATGTTATGTAAGTAGTGTAGTTCAACTGTTTGCCACGGTGATCAGCTAGTGGGTTGTTCCTGCCCTTATTGAAAGGGCCCACATCCTATTTTACTTTCAAGTCCTACTTCTTTAAGGAGCTGTTTGACGCCCTATTCATTGATTACAACCTATCCATGGATGTATTTCTCATGATTCTGGCTTAGACCAATTGGTTGATTGCCATCCCATGTTAAGTTACGGCCTAGAACCCTGAATTGGAACGTTCTCTAGATATTTGGCTGGTCCATTTATGACCAGAACTAACAGTTAATTGTTCTGTTTTGGCCCTGATCGACGGCCAGTTGTGCCAGTTGGAGAGTGGAGGTTAGAGCTCATGCTCTTGTTTCGGGAGTTCATCAGGGGCGGCGGTGAGTGTCAGCCCATTTGATATAACATTAACTTGTAGCTCGTTACACTTAGAATTATCTAGAGCGCCATTGCAGTACAAGCCCATATGACCTAGTTGAGAAATAATGTTCAATTATGAAAACCAGTTGCAGTTATGAGAATGACATGTTGCTCAAAATGTTGACAAAACACTACAAAATATGGATGAGTCATGCTATAATTGTCAGTGACTGTGAATCATCTCAATACACAAGATGCACATACTTATAGGTTCAAAGAAAAATTCTAAGTATTTCGACAAACCACTGGACACACAAATTATAGATTGGATGACTATTGAATCCCTCTGTAGAAGTTACAGTAAGTACGTGTAATGCAATTTACAAAATAAGCTACTCTTTAAGTGTTTAGAGACCTAGCTCATGATAGATTAACGAACAACTCCTGTACTGTGTTTATAAGATTGCTGCTATAATAGAGCTCAACCAAGATAAGAAAAATTGCGGAAACACCTAAATGAATGTCCGCAAGCTTCTATTACTAATGTGTGTAATCTAGTGGGTGTTAGGAGCAAGAGGCTTGTTAACACAAAATATATGATTACATCTTCCTCACCAATCGATATATTTTCATTATATATACTTTTCAGTGAACAGGAGGTGAACTTCACCGAGAGCTGTTCTGGAACAACAAATAAATTGACTAATTATTTATCTATATTTTGCTTTTTTAAAGAGTTTTCAAGAGATAATAAATAACTTGTGAACTGTTCGTAAACATTACATTATGGTCTGTACACAAATTTATTAACTGCTGGAATTAGGAGTAAATTTGAATATATATAAATAATTATTTTTTTCAAATTTACTCCTTTTATATATATATATATTAGGAGTAAATTTTAAATATATATATAATTTTTTAATATACTCCTAATGCCATATATATATAAGTTGGGGTTTTAGTGTGTTAAAATAAAATTTAAATAATTTTACCCATAGATATGTAAATTTAAATAATTTTACCCATATGTATAAATTTAAATAATTTTACCCATATATATATATGGGTAAAATTATTTAAATTATATTTTAACACACTAAAACCCCAACTTCTCCTAACATAGTAGGACCTATGTTATTCGGGAAAGGGCTAATTTGAATGTTTTTTATTGCATAATTCACTAAACGAAAGGAGCTTCGTGTAACAAGATGGAATCGAACTAACCAATCTTCCCTTTCTTGGAGGACTTTCTTACATCAACAGACCTTTTCTAGAACTCAAGAAGATTACACACATTAGTAATAGAAGCTTGCGGACATTCATTTAGGTGTTTCCGCAATTTTTCTTATCTTGGTTGAGCTCTATATATATATGGGTAAAATTATTTAAATTGTATTTTAACACACTAAAACCCCAACTTCTCTTAACATAGTAGGACCTATGTTATTCGGGAAAGGGCTAATTTGAATGTTTTTTATTGCATAATTCACTAAACTAAAGGAGCTTCGTGTAACAAGATGGAATCGAACTAACCAATCTTCCCTTTCTTGGAGGACTTTCTTACATCACCAGACCTTTTCTAGAACTCAAGCTTGGTGAGGGCGTCCTTTATGTTCTGTGGCCCGAAAACCAACAGAAATAAGGTCTAATAAGACAACCCTGCCTGTGGTATATTTGTATAGGCAAGCAGGTATGTAAGATGGTAGTTATTTTTGTCACTCAAGCGACTCTGCCAATATCAGTAGTAGCATTTCTTAGTGTTAACGACAACATGTTGTAACGGTGTAGTGGCACGCGACCAGATGGTCCGCGGGCCATTCACACGTCATCATATGAACCAACGAGTTCTTTTGGGGAAAATGGGTTATGTTACTGGTTAAACATGAATTAAACGTCACCTACACTGATACGATACAATTAAATTAACTACAACTAAATAAGTCACTGAATTAAATAATTAATACGAGAATGAAAGAACATAAAGTTGAATTAAATTAGACAAACAAAATAATAACTATAAAACAGATAATAGATATTAAAATATTTAAAACATTCTGAAAATTGAAAAAAGACACCTGAACACGGGAATCAAACCCGAGACCTTTGACTTAGCACGCCAATGCTCTTACCACTGAGCTATCCAGGAATCATCCCGTGCTCAGGGTTATTCTACACTCATATTTAAAGGCAGAATCTATTATGGACGTGCGGATATCGTCGGCTACAAATGTGTGATTTTATTAAGATCACGAGATATCAGATAACGCAGCCACCTTCAACTCAGTAGTTGGCTTATTGCAACCACTTGTACAATTATTATAATTGTAGGGGGTGGCATATTTAAGAATAAAATAGCCAAAGCTATTATTTAATTTTTTAATGAGGAATACTCCATTTAGATATCATATTATGAATATTGAAAAATGACACCTGGACACGGGAATCGAATCTGAGACCTTTGGCTTAATACGTCAAAGTGTCAGTGTTATTTGATACTCGTGGTCTTAATAAAATCACACATTTGTAGCCGACGATTTCCGCATGCACATTATAGACTCTGCCTTAAAATATGAGTGAAGAATGACTCTGAACACGGGACGATTCCTTGATAGTTCAGTGGTAAGAGCATTGGCGTACTTAGTCAAAGGTCTCGAATTCGTTTCCCGCGTCAAGGTGTCATTTTTCAATTTTCAAAATATGATATCTAGCTGGAGTATTCCTCACTAAAAGCTTAAATAACAGCTTTAGCTATTTGATTCCCAGTCATAAAAATGTTCATTACTAATACAGTTCAAAACAACAAACGTGTAGTCCACATAAGTCGCTGCTTGTCACTGTGCACGACATACTGTGCTGACCCGTGCTACGTAAACGTTGAATTCACTGGTCCTCTCCCGGGTACACCGGACCGACCCACTCGATAGACACGCTGGCCCACTCCCGGATTCACTGGTTGGGAACCAAGAATTGAGAACCCTCTGTCTAGCACCGACCAGGTATCCATAGGGTAATAGAGTCTAGAAATCTCTACTTCCAGAATACAGTACTTGGTTCGCTGAGAGGAAATCTAGACTCTTCTATATGCGCAACTTTTATTCGTAGAAAGTTTCCCCCCTACCCTCTATAAGTCCCTTGGCAGTCAGGTTCGACCAGCCAGCTGTTAGACAAGGATGGAGGACAATAAAAGTTGCAGGTGTGGCTATCTGCACAGGGGCACTAATCTTTTTACATTATTTTATTCGCACTGGTGGCCGACCGTCCCAAGGTGTTAAGACTCCGCGTTGCACGTTGGACTAACTTAATGTGGAACTCAGGGTTCGAATTCCAACTGGCTGCCACGAAGAGTATTTTTACAAATGTGACTCTCCAATTTTATGCCACCATCATTGTGGGTATACTCTCTTAAAACTACCCTCCTTAACGCCATTACTTAGGTTAAGTCAATAATTACCCGTGTGATGAACGATTGGGCTACTGATTACAAGAAATGTTAACTCTGGTATTTAGCAACATACCAAGATGATTATTATTATTATCTCCACGTCCTAGTACCCGTTCGGGATGTACGCACTTACGCTAATGTGTAATGGTAGNAGTTTTCTAATTTATAAAGTAGTAGTAGATGTTAGAAAGTTTGGTGCAGGGTGATTGTGAGATGAAATGGAGGACCTACAGTTTAACGTGGGATCTGAACCACGGTGAAGGCTTGGCATTTCACATATTCACAAATTGTGATTAATACACGTCTTGTCAGAGGTGAAGGAAGAGTTTGGCAATCAGAAAGATCTGTGCCGAGGCCAAGTATTGAACCCTGGATACCCAGTACAGAAGTCTGACACCTTACCACCAGGCCACCGAAATATCTAGAGATCAATATCAACGTGACAACAACATTTTGAAATTAAAATCATTAAAAGATCAAATATTGTGTGTTTATTGTGTAAATATTCTACAGTAAAATTAGTTTTAAAAGTGGTTGATTGTAACTCGTTTGAAAGCGCGAGTCTTGTGGCATAGTCTGAGCTCGCACACTTGCTCCTGTCCGTTCTAGAAGACCTCAGAGTTGAAGTCCATCTCAGAAGTAGGTGAAGGTGTATAGAGGAGGCTGGAGGAGTTTCTTAAGTTTAGCGGGCCAACCTTTGAGGAACCTCTGAACTGCATCAGGATGATGAGGTTTGTCACCAGTTCCCCGAACAACTGCGGGACAGACAATGAGTGAATAACTAGGACTGGTCCCACTGATAATGTACCTGACTTTGAATCAGGGGATAGAAAGGACTTCAACACCAACAAATGCTATTATCATGGTTGTTGTACCTGACTTAGAACCTGGGATTACTTAAGACCTTACTAGACACAGATAATAGTCTCATGGTCATTTAGATCCTATAATATGAGTGCGCGGCATTTTCCCGTCATCTATGATTATTTTATGAAATGGATCTCCAGGTAAATAATTTGGGTAATCCTTGGTTTATATGATTATTTAGTACCCACCGACGTGAGAAGTTGTCTGTCGACGTCAAAGAACCCTCCAACACATATCACAGGAAGGTCTTCTGCAATGGTCTGGATGAGATCACTGATCTACGGTAACAAACACACAGGAGACATATTTTATATTTATAGTGTTGCACTTAAGGTGGTCTCAATAACTATACCATATCTACAGTATGAGTGTAGTTAAGTGATAGCTAGCAGAATGTTTCTTATCGCAAACATTGCCAGGAAGCTACTAATGTAAACCTATTTTGAAATAGTTATTATTTGCATAGTAATACTAAGTTATCAATAAAAAGTATTAATTTATAATTGGGTTTTTCATGAATAATTTAAATAACAATAAGTATAATAAGAATATGGATTTCACCACCACTTCAGGCACATATCCAAGGAGAGAGTCTTAGGGGAATAGACCCTCTGAAATGTCAAATAATAATACATTAAATAAAAATGTACTCTTTTTAAATAAATGTTATGATAAATAATAATTATTATTAATTATTGAGTCATAGGTTATATTACTATCTAAGAATATATATAAACCACGCTGCGTGAAACGTGTTAGTCATACAGTCACCCAAACTATTGTGTGGTCACGTGGAGTAAAATATTTTTGTAGCTTATGATCTCACGAATGACACGGCATGAACTACAAGACTTCTTATACAATATTGTTAAAGGTATGAGGAGGTGATCTAGTCCCTCTTTCCTCACACATCTCACTTATTCTTCATGCAAACTATCCCCCCCCCCCTCTCGCACCCACCAAAGAGTTGTATCCTGATCGCGAACAGGGCAAAACTCGTCCGAATCGCGAACACACCTAAAATGTCATGGCCACCTGAATATACAATGTTCAGATTGATTGCGAACAAGTAAAAGAGCAAGTTGCTGGAATTCCTACGTGAGGGTGGTGATATGGGGGGAAGGAGGAGTTGCTGGCAGCACCCATTGGCCACTGGGGCTTTTCCCCTGAACAAGCTTACCCTATCCTAACCTAAGCTAACCTAACTTAACCTAGCCTGATATAACCTAACCCAACCTAGCCTAGACATACTAGTGCATGCAATTTACTTAAATTAAGACTGACAAGTCTGAAAGAACGTACGACTGCCCCCATGGGCCACCTCTATTATCAAATGGTATAGCAATATGGCGTGTCCGCAATCTGGACCCCTCCTCATGTATCATGAACCTCATGTTCGCAATCAGGACTGTTCGGAATAAGGAGGACACCCCCTCAGAGCCCCTTAATAGAACTATTTTCTCCCTAAAATGTAATCCTTGATAAGTACCTGCCCCCTTACCTCCAAGATCGCAGATATTTTTAATAAAAGCTAACATCATGCTATATACAGCTACAATAAATAAAGATGTGTCGTGGGTAATGGCTAGATTTAAATACTAAGCATCAGGCTTTATAATCAATAGCTCTAACTATACACATAAAAAAATACTCCCATAATTTCCATATAAAATCAGTACATACATCAGTACAACAGCTTGAAACCTTAAATGGCCTCCTTTACTCCAGAGTTAAGATCTGAGTGTGCCACTGTATCTTGCGGATACCTCAGAGTACAGCCCGTAAATAAATATTCGACATTTCTCTCTTTTGTATTTGTACAAGCATTTGTCACTTAGCTGGTAAAATAGCTCCCAAACAAATGCTTGACGAATGTTTACACGACCAATAAGGGCTCACCACAGTCCTCGTCTCGCTGCTGCGCTCAGCAAGCATAAGTTTCTGAAGCTCATGGATCAGTGTGAACCCGGCCTAAAAGAATCATAAATTGTAAAAGAAAATGTATTATATAAGAATACTTGACATAAGCACACACCTAATATAATGTATTTACTCGAATCTGTGTTCGCAAGGTCTAGCGCGCCACTCACGTGTTAGATTGAATTTCCGGTGACGAGAAGATTGAGAGGTTCGAACATCAGTCAAGTGTACTGAGGCTGTTTTTCCCTAAATGGTTGTTCACTCTTCTCTTACGCAAACTTGGTTACATTTCCTCTAAAATTCTATCTTCTTCATCCATATTCTATCAGCGTAATTAACGTAGGTCTATACGTATAACACAAACGGATACTAAGACGTGGAGAATATATAAATATAAAGTTTGTTGAAAGGAAATTTATACCCACAACATTTTTAGATTTTACGAAGAAACTTTTTATTCAAAATAAAAAAACATGCTATGTTTAGTCAGGTAGGATGGATATTAATAGCTAGTTACTGTTACATCTGATCGGATTTCATGAGTGCTGTGTTGGCACGGTCTACTTTGGACACTTGGTATCCTCTTGTGCGAATGGCCCACGGACAGATCTTTATTATAGATCGTTTAAAGACCTGGCTCGCTTTCTGTTGGATTCTTGATCATTCTGGTTTCTCAGATAATGAACTGGAGGACCAGGCAGCCAAGGAGGCAGTTCATCTCTATCCTGAAGTGGGCTCGGATATGATGTTTTTATATATAAAGGGTTGTGTTTGACGTAGGATCTTACGCACCTGACCCGAGCAGTAGATTTCGACACTTGTTCAGAACAAGCTGCGTTCTATCAAGATTGATTCATCAAGGCGGCCCTCTTCTACACGCAAGACCAGAAGGGAGGAGGTTGTCGTGACAAAACTCCGCATTGGGCATTAGTAGCTTACTCATGGCTTTTTATTAAGAGGTGATCCCTGACCCCCCTCCCCTCAGGTGTGATCTCCACGTGATATTCCCCTTTATGTGTATCACATTTTGGTGGAGTGTAGTAGGTACGCTCCTATTAGCCCGGCTCTTAATTGTATAGGTGACCATAGTTTTATGTTACGTGAGAGTGCGGAAGCGGACTGAGGTATGTGTTTACTTCGTTTTACATGCTAGGCAAATATTTTAAATTCCATCAGAGTCCCACTCTTATAAAAGGCTTATTTGTTTAATTTACTCTCTCATATTGAGATTGATTTTTAACAATTTTAGTTTTTATTAATATGGTTCTATTCTTGTCTATTTAAGTTAGTATAAGCATCTGATGTTCTCAGCAAGTCTGTTATGACTATTTGTCTTGCTCTGTGGAGATTTTATTGTGTTTTTAATAATTTGATTAGAAGGCGCTAATTACCTATATGTGCCAACGCGCCCAAAAATGCCGAACAATATTAATACTATTGTCGACTGGGAAGCTGGGTGGGGAAACCAGGATAAATGGAGGGAGAGTGGGAAAACTATCTCCAGTATCCACTGGGTAGCTCGATGTGCATTTGTCTCAGGAAGAAGTTTAGAAAGCCAAAATAATGGTCATGAAGACATTAGAGGAAGGCTTTTACGCTTTTGGTGCTACGCTACAATTATTTTTTATGGGAATGACTCTAATATGAAAAGAGTGGACAATTTAAAATTCATAATAATGAAGCATTCCAATGGCATAAGGTACTTCATGATTCTAAGAAACTAGAATAAAAACCAAGTTATACTATTTCCCTTTTTCATCTAACAACTTGTTTGTCTTTTCAATCTCAATAATCAACCCCAGGAATTTGTTTACGTTTTCCAATTTCAAAATACCTAGACGTAAACAATACTAAATAAGTTTATCTTAATTTGTTTTATAAAGTTGATAAATCAAGTTGTTTATTCAAACTCACACAAACTACTGCAATGGTTAGGGACGGGTTTACGCATAGGCCTAGTAAGCATGTGCTTACGGCGGAAGATTTTAGGGGCGGCAAATTTTGAATAGCAAGAAAAAAATACATATATTTTTCTGCCAGTTAAAATAATTGTATGGCTTCATCATGTGTGTGATTGTTGTAGTTTGCTGTGTATGCGCAACAACGTGACAGAGGATCGCCTTAATTCACTGACAATCGTATTAATTGAAGGTCACTTCTTGATTAGAAAGGATTTGTCTGGCATCATCGACCAGTTCGCTCAGCAGAAATCAAGGCGAAGGAAACAATAGACTATTTTATTATTGTGTACATGCTAATATTTTATCTGTAGTAACATGTTCTACAACCTAATAATGCAGATTTTATATTTTTAAATTATAAAAATTTAAATTCATGTGTTGTGATAGTGTAAGAACATTTATTTTTATTTTCTAAATCTTTGCTCGGATTCTTACAACTTTAAAACCTCACTATGATAAATAATAAAATAATGTAAGCACTTTTTATCTGTCATTCCACAGATAGCACTTGTATGTATGCAGATGTGGTTTCAGGGGGTTGAGGGGTTGTTGAAAGTGTCAGTTGACCCCCCCTCCCCTTTGTAAAAGTTAGAAAACTAATACAAAAAACAAAGTGAAAGTTGAAATTTTAGAAAGAAAATACATACAACAAAGATAAATTATACAATTTTTTGAATCTTTTTATGCGCAGACACCTCTAAAGCCGGATCCACGCGTGCGTTATTCGCCCACATTTATTCAACGCCCGATATGACTCATGCAAGTGTGGAAAAAATATTTGTTTTCATGTACTAATATTTGACGTGCATAGCGAGTAACAAATATTGTCCCGCTTAGAGATGGTAAAATATCAAACATCAAAGAAGACTAATAATCTCATGAGAGCAGTTCATCCACAAATACCGAATATAGAGTATGTGTAGACAGCAAGAGCGGCGGAATGGTGGGGGATTCTGCCCCCTGGAAATAATTTGCCCCTCCCTGGAATAAATTTCCCCCTAGATATATTTCAAATCCTCTGATATTACCGAATATGAAGCTGAAAGATGGCCTTAAATCAGACTCAAAATGACTTCTAGACTCATTCTATTGTCAAAAACTTGCTGAATAAGACCGCTTAAATAACTACTAGACTAGAGGAATCTAATTTGCAGAAAAAGTCAGGGGAGGAAAGCTCTAAATAGCTTTAAATATCATCCAAATTTCAAAAATATCTACGGGAAGAAAGCCATAAATAGCTTCTAAGTTCATCCAAATAACTTCTAAATGCATGTCACTGTGAAGAATTTTCAGGCGAGGATCACCCTAAATAGCCTAGTTTCTGAAATAATTCAATTTTCAAAATTTTGACGGTGGGAGACCACTTCAAAGATTATCTTCTAGAGATATTTAGCTATCGTAAAACATTACGGTGAGGATCACTCGAAATAACTTCGAGGATCATCCCAATTTAAAAAAATATTATAAGTAAGGAACATTTTAAATGGTTTATAAAAGAATATAATTATAAAAAAAATCAAGGCAAAGACTACTCATAGCTTCTAAATTGAACAATTTTTCAAAATATTATTGAAGGAGAGCCACTCCAAATCATTTATAAAAACTATCTAATTTAAAAAAATTGGGGAGGGTGACCACGGTTTAAAACATACATAAGATCTCATATGAATAGGAAATTATTAAATGGCTTTAAACAGAAATCTAGTAGGGTAAATAACTATATTATTTATACCTATGAGCCCCCTATAAAATGATCTGGATCCGTCCCTGTGTATATGGTATATTTGTGTCAGTGTATGAGGGGTTGTAGGGGGGAAACGGGGAATCAGAAGGTTAAAAATTAAGGTAGGAAAAGTGGGTGGCAAATTATCTAGTGCCTATGGGGGGCAGAGCCGTAAATACACTCCTGGCAATGGTGTCTGGTTAAGTGAAAAGTAAATACATTTGAGGTTTTATTTTATATGGGGGATTGTTTAGGACTCAAGAACCGGTCGTCACTTTTAACACAAAAATGAATGTATTCATAACTTTCGAAGAATTACGTTACTAAGCCAAGTGATGAGTTGAGAAAGCTCTCCAAACAGACTCTAATAATAACATTGGCTTTTAATGGTATCTATAAAGGACCTAGGAAGACCAATTAACTAATTTGGGATCATGCACATTGGAGTTAATATGTGTCCTTGATTAATTTAGAAGTAGTACATGAAGACCAAGAAACAGTTCCTGCACTTCCATCACTAATCTCAATGAATACACTTGTCTTCCCATCCTAGTACTTAACCGCTCTTTATTCGTATTAATGTGTATATTTCAATGAACATACATCTCATGGGACCTTTAATTCATTTTAGTTGCTTTTTTCAATCTGTTACTTTTATTGGGTTTGGGTTGGATGACTTGTCCCAGTATTTTAGTATGATTAATAGTACATTCTCCTGCCTATTAGTATACGAGTATAACACTCACCTGCTGAGTGGCTGTGTAGGCTCTGCTTAGGGAGATGAACAACAGAGTGGTGTTTAAAGTCAGCTCCAGAAGAAGAGGAACGGTGTTTGCCTCGGCCTTTCTTTGTACATACTGGCACAGCAGACAATACACCATCACAATAATCAGCACTATCTGTCAACAACAACAAAAACAACGTACCACACTCAGGGTGCTTCCAGAAATCAATTAATGAACTGATATTATGATAAGCGTTTCTGATATATTTTAGAAACAGATTCATGTTCCTTACGAAATTGGATTTCTATTTTAAAAACAATATTACCATATTTTATTCCTATAACGGGATTTAGAAATTAATGTGTCATTCAAAGTGGGAGGAAGGTCAGAATTATATTACTTTTTTCCAATCACAAAGATAGTGACATAAAGTGTGACAATCTAAAACATTGCTAGAGAGGATAAGAACTTAGCTAACATTCATCTAAGTAATATTAATAGAGTATTTTTCTTATATTTCGACTAAAAAAAAAGAATGTAGACGCCTCAGGATGACCTATCCATTCAACCTTTCACTCATTCCTATAAGCTAATACCCTGGCTGCTCTGGACTAGAGGGAGCTAATGGGCTGTTAGCAGGTCTCTAACTCCATTTGATGGGACTTTACTAATGAACTCTTCCTTTCCCCTCTCACTATGCATTTGTCTAGATGCATACAATAATAAAGTAAGTGGATGTAAGTCTGATATAAATGTCAAGAAAGGATTTCCAAAAATAGTATCGTCAAGTGGAACTATCACAGGCAACAACCCACGAACCAATCCAGTTCCGGACAGTTTAAGTTTGTCTTGGAGGATGGATGTATCAGGTCATAACATATATAGTGTTAATCCGACTCCCTATGACATATATGTTTATTGCGCACGTGAAAGCCCCAGATTCTGGGCGTGCATGTCTGGTGCCAGGGAGGACTATATTTTCATCTTTATAATGACTTCGTACCTGCGTGCCGAAGTGAGCGATGTAGTTGAAGGCCAATACCTGCCCCGTGCTTTGCACCTGCTTTTTTAATCTCAGCCACAGCTGCTCGTATCTACACAGCTTACTCCTTCCTCCCCCCTCCTCCTTCTGGTCCTGACGTGCTAAGGACAACTCATGAGTGTAGGCCTCGAGGAACCTGCAACACACCGTGATTCAGGGAGCAAAGGTGAGAACCGTTGTAGTTGGCAAGCGTGTGCTTGTATAGGCTAAATAAATGGGACAGGATACAGGAGATGAAATATTCCTTGTTCCCTAGAAAATAGGTTAAAATGTTTATGTGCATCCAAACTTTTACTCTAAATTGATAATATAATCATTCCCTCTCGATGTTTTCTGTTTTCCAAACTACGATGGACTAAGGAAGAAGCGTAAAACTAGTCTGATAATAAGAACCACAATAATTATTAAAAATACTAAGAGGGCCAAATTTTAATAATCTGTATTGTCATTATCTTAAGTAACAATAATTAAAAATTAGTATCTTATTGATCATGTTCATATTTAAATTAATAAGACTAGCCTTATATTTTTTGACAACATTTTAAAACCTTTTATTTGTAACAATGTTGTTAATGTCAGGATTTATATCTTATGTGTAAATCATGTTATAATTGTTGCCAAATTTTTGTCTATAAGACAAGATATATCAAGTGTTTGGTTTAATGCCATAGAAGGAAACAACTGCTGTCAAACATGCACATATTTGTGGTGCAAGTTCAACAATTTCTGGAAATTGATCCACGTGAAAGAAGAAGCTCATAGTTTGTGAATCAACTTAACATGCCAGAATTTTACAAATTGTGCCAAATTCCTAAATATCCCATTTCAAAATGTTGTGATTTCTCAACGTTTATAAAAAGAGAGAAAAAAAGTTCGATTTGCATGATGGTTCATTAAAAGGACAACGGGCTGCACAAATTTACGGGCTGCGAGTTTGACATGCCTGGGTTAACGTTTGAGTTTGTTCAAAGAAATACACTATTACTTGATTTATATACCGGTCACTTCGGACAGTTTATTTCTTTCATAACCAATCATGTTGCCCAGACTGAAGAATATAAACGGCTCAAATTATTTCAATGTTTGAGGATTATAGACGCTATAAATGCTAATGCTAGTGTGGAAAGTAAAATTTCTAGATTAAAGTCACACTTCGTCACGTCAATTCCGTTGAGTCTGTAAAAAATACAAGAGCTATTAAGTCACAGCAGTGTTTTATGACGAAGCACACATCCATACATATTGTATCTATATTTGTCTTGGTTTCAAACAATTAACGCCCAAATACATTTTCACATGAATAGGCTTGATACCTATGGAATATATAATCTTTAAATTGAAAAACAATGACTGGATACGGGGATAGAACCCGGGATCTTTGGCTTGGTACCCCAATGGTCTAACCCCTGAGATATGCAGGAATCTTCCCGTGCTCAGGGTCATTCTTCACTCATATTTTAAGTCAGTGTCTATGATGGACGTGCGGAAATCGTCGGCTAAAAATGTGTGATTTTATTAAGATCATGAGCTATCAGATAATGTAGCCACCTTCGACTCTGTAGTTGGCTTATTATTATTATTATTATTATTATTATTATTATTATTATTATTAGCACCGCGTCTTACTACCCGTTCGGGCTATACGCACTTACGCTAATGTGTAATGGTAGGGTGATTGTGAGATGAAATGAAGGACCTACAGTTTAACGTGGAATCCGAACCACGGTGGAGGCCTGGCATTCCCCACATTCACAAGATGTCCTTATTACTACCATTTGCACAGTTATTATAATTGTGAGGGATTGCATATAATTAAGAATTAAATATCCAAAACTATTATATTTGTTCTTTCGTACGGATTTATCCGCATCTAGATATCATATTCTTAAAATTAAAAATTAAACCTGAACACGGAAATCGAACTCGGGACCTTTGGCTTAGTACGCCAATACTCTAACCACTGAGATATCCAGGACTTGTCCCATTGTCAGGGAACATGATTCATATAAACAATCTTATAAGTGAATACTCCAATAAATTAATATTAAGCCTGGGCGTATACGTCTAAGCCAATTAGAATTAATTTAACATATTGAGATTATAACTATGAATATTTCTATCCGTTGAGTACGCTAGGTTTTCAGTAGGACAACATCTTATAAAAAAAAACTGTTTCCCGTCCAATTACATTGCACACGATTGAAAATATGTTTATTCAAAAGCTATTTCTTGAAATACATTAACTAATCAAAGAAATTTATATTATTTTTGGAAAACAATATAATTTGTATTAAGGAACATTAATTAATGGTACTTATAATAATAGATTTCAATATAAAGAATATTACAATGTGAGGTAGAAAAATATGTTTTAATTAGCACTGAGTCTGAGATCAATTGAGAATTAAGATATGAAAGCTGTTTTTAATATCTAGGAAGCTATTAATACAGACATTATTAAAATCAATATTTAACAAGATTACTAATGTAATTGTCCTAAATTATAATAATCATTTACCCGCCTCGGTGGCGTAGTTGGCTAACGCGCTTGTCGTGTTGAGCTCGACTGCTGAGGACGGGGAGATCGAGGTTCGAATCTCAGTTGGTTGAACTGGTTTTTTTTCTAAATGGTTTTCCACTCTCCCTCCACGCAAATGTGGGTTCACTTCCTCTAATTTAACCTTCCCAATTCCTAATCCATTAGAGTAATTTGTACTTAAAGCGTATAACCCGAACGGGTAGTAAGACGTGGTGCTAAATATTATTATAATAATCATTTGATGTAATGAATAGTAAAATATGGAATAGAAAATATGTTTAAATGGACTGAGTCTAATATCAATTGAGGATTAAGATATAAATGCAGTCTTAATAACTAAGAAGCTAAAGAAAGAAACCTCTCGTAGAAAATGAAATATCATATTTACGAGAAATTTCTTTCTTTAACACATATTCAGTAATTTTAGTCTCAGGTTGTTTACATTGACTTGCATTGGTTTACTTGCACCACAACTTACGCTTATTTTGTCTTATTTTGTCTTGAGGATGACGCTGTCACGCGTCGAAACATGTAGATGAATTGTGACTGACTCACATTTGGCATCAAAAAGGAACAAGGGAATTACAACATCAGATAAGAATAGAATTCAATTTTCAACTCACTTTAATTAAATTTATTCTCTCCCATTTGATAACTGTTCTACTTCAACTTAATAATTTATCAATTTTCATCAAAATGTGTATCTAACTTTAATTTTACTCATGTGTTTATGGTACATGTATTTTAACATGTTTACTTTTACATTATATGTGAAATGACTCACATTTTTAATATGTTAAGATTTTTTAGAATTTGTGAGGGACAGTAATCTAACGCTAATCTAAAACCTAAGATTAATATCTATTAAATTACTTATCTACTCTACATTCAAATCATTACTTTTACATCACTTGTAATATCATTTTTATTAATTTTGTCATATTGTAAATTATGTAACATTGTCAATGTCAATAGCTTCTTAGTTATTAAGACTGCATTTATATCTTAATCCTCAATTGATATTAGACTCAGTCAATTTAAAAATATATTTTCTATTCCATATTTTACTATTCATTACATCAAATGATTATTATAATTTAGGACAATTACATTAGTAATCTTGTTAAATATTGATTTTAATAATGTCTATATTAATGGATTCCTAGATATTAAAAACAGCTTTCATATCTTAATTCTCAATTGATCTCAGACTCAGTGCTAATTAAAACTTATTTTTCTACCTCATATTGTAATATTCTTTATATTGAATTATATTATTATAGCTACCATAAATTTATATTAATTTAAATAATACATTATCCACTTCGGTGGCCGCATCATCTAAGGTACTACTCTCCCAATAGAATATTCTGCTAAAGATGGGAAGATAGGCGTTTCCGGTACCGGGGCTGGTTTTTACTCAAATGTTCTATTGAGAATTTTTTGTTTATTTGGGTACTAAACACATCTAGTAGAAACTATGTGGCAAGAGAAAGACTAAATCAGATGCCTTTCCCTTCAACTTTCTGTATAAGGGTCTTAGACTTTAATAAACTTTAAGAAAGTTTAGAAAATTAGACCTTATATTAAATTTGAAGACGCCATACTAAATGTATTCTAAGTATTTTATTTTATGTATTCAGCAATGACATTTAGGCTAGATACATCAAAGTGTACCCATAAAATTAATAATAGCTCCCCAGAATTATTGTTAGAAAAAATAGTGTATCATGAAGAAGTTGTAGATTCTGAACGTATCTTTTCACAAATCTGACTACAAAGTAAGTTTTGACGAGATACATTATTTCATACAGTATTATAAAAACCGTCAACATTTGTCCTTAGTTACGCAACGAAGGGTGTAGTACCTTTTGGATGAATTGGTAACAGCATTGCACAGCATCACCCACAGGATGGCATTGCTTAGCATCCGGGTGAAGCTAAAACTGTGGGTTAGGATATACCAGAAGCTAAGCCCTGGCGTCATCTGTGACATAGCCGTCAGTCCACCACCCACTACCAGCACCGCCGCAGCCGCCCATAGCCCGGACCATTGAGGCAAGGGGTGTAGACGACCACCCGTGACCTCCTGGTAGAGTCGCTCTAGGTCCGACCAGCCTGCGAGATACGCGCACAGCCCCGGGGTTGACAACCAGTAGAGCATTGGCACCAGTGGCTCACACATCACCATCAGGAGGGGAATATAGTGCGTTACGTATTCGTCGAATATGTTGGTGGCCTCTGTGGGGCTACACAACACAAACAAATATATATTCGTATTTTTTATTAATAAATATGTTTGATAAAGGGGCTACTAACAACTTGGATACTATTTAGGAAGGTTTTTTAAAAAAGAAATGCACGCTTATTGGCGTGGGGAAATTATATGAAACCTGCCATGAGACACAGGGTGGGTCTAAAACAATTAAGCAGTTAGTAACTTGAAAATTAACCCTTTAATTGGAAAGTAAATATTCACCCATTAAATAAAAGAAAACAACGTACTACACTTTTTAACTTTTTTGAAGATAATTTAATTCAGCTGAGCTTTACCGGATGTCAGGCAAAACCTCAGCACGTTATCTATTACTTTCCTAAGCATATATTGTCTAATCATTTCTCCCTCAACCTGCTTTACATGTGGAAAACCATCCTTAGTACACCCATACTGTATTCGAAAGTTGAACTTTCCGTTACCAACTTTATTTAATCAGTAGCGGATTTAAAATGCTTGCGCCCCTAGGCACAATCAAAATATGTGACCTCCCCCTTCCCCCAATTTTTTTGTCAAGGGTTTTAGGAAGTTTTGGATGGAAATAGGTGGGGGGAGAGGGGGGGGCGGTGGAAGTTAGTATTCAAGAAAAGATTTCTACGAAAGTTAATTAGGCATATACAAAGTCCATGGCCTATAGTACAGTAGCCCCATGACTTCTTTGGTGCTGACTGACAGCTCACAGCTGAAAGCTGACGGCTTTGAAAAGTTACCAGACTAAATTATGTATCCCTACGCCGAACCATATGATCTGCAAAAACATGTGTTTAGCAGTTATCACTTCTGAGAGTCAAAATTTAGCTATATACTTAAATGTTGACTGTCAAAAGTCAACTGTGAGCTGTCAGTCAGCACCAAAGAAGCCATGGGGCTACTGTAGTTTGAATTAACATTATTAAGAAGGGTAGACTGACCTCAGATAAAAAGCGATTGCAAAGTAAAGTTATTTAAAAATAAATATTGTCGTTCTGACCTAAACTTGAACTATTCCGATGTTAGTCAATAATTTTTTAACGTAACTAATAAAAACAATATTAAAGTAAATATAAAAATAACTGTATCCAAAATGTGCCGCCCCCTACAGTCGCCGCCCCTAGGCCCGCGCCTAGTGGGCCTATAGTGTAAATTCACTTCTGCATTTATTGCGAGAATGGCATCTTTGGCGGTGTGACAATCAGTTGTTGTAGATAAATATATTAGATATGGATTATTAACTGCATACTTAGCCAAGATAAGAATAAAATAGCCAAATCTATTATATATTTTTAGTGAGGATTTACTCGCATCGAGACATCATATTCTGAAAATTGAAAAATGAAAAATGACACCTGGACACGGGAATCGAGCCCAGGACCTTTGGCTTAGTATGCCAATGCTCTGCCACTGAGCTATCCAGGAATCGTCCCGTTTCAAAGGTCATTCTTCACTCATATTTTAAGGCAGAGTCTATGATGGATGGGCGGATATCGCCGGCTACAAATATGTGATTTATTAAGATCACAAGCTATCAGATAACGCAGCCACCCTCGACTCGGTAGTTGGCTTATTACTGCCACTTGTAAAATTATTATAATTGCAAGGGATCGCGTATTTAAGAATCTAATAGCCAAATCATTGGCGTACCAAGCAAAAAGTCCTGGGATCAATTCCCGTGTCCAGGTGTCATTTTTCAATTTCCAGAATAGTAGCCAAGATAATTTACTATAGTAATAGTTTTTATAACCCTTTTGATTCTCCTTTAGGCTCTGTTGACCATGAAAAGCTTACCATGAAAAGTTTACCTTGACCGGTTGTACTTTGCTATTGTCTAGAAGCGTTTAATCTAAGTGAGGTAAGCCTGATATGTTTCAAAGTAAGCGAAGACTATCTACTTAATAAATTAAGTTTTAAATCTACTGACTCACTTAGTATGCACTGTACGTATTAGTTTCTAGGCACAACTAGAATCGTATGTGGCGACTAAGATGATGAACTGTCTATCACTTTAAAGAAGCATTCTGCCACCTCTCATAATAATGTTAATTTAGATTGAGGTACTTGGCATGAACATTCTACAAACACAAATCCTATCTGCACACTTTTATAAGTTAAATTAACCTAGGTCAGTTACACATACATCCACATTGTCTATATATTTATTTATTAAATATCAGAGTAAAAAAATTAAGTGTCTTGGCCACCCGGGATTGAACTAATGTCCCTTATTAGCGTTTTTTTTATCATTTAGTTAGGGGCCTGATAAAATTTATCAATACGCTACCCTTAGTCTATTATTCTGCTCAGACATTTACTGGCCCATGTAGTGGATGATCAGAATCCTCTGGTAGATCATTAGGACGGTAGACACCAGCACGGCGCAGTAGACCATAGTAGTGTAGATACTCACTACTAGATGTCGGGGGCGACAGTGGACGGGTCTAAGACGGAACGAGGGTTCTAGTCCTCCTCCCTCGGTCTTTACTGTGGGCAAACAGCCCAGAAACCTGCATGTACACAAGATTAAGTGCAGGAGGACAAATATATTATAATTTATCTCTAATGTTATCACTTTGTTAAGGTTGTGATTCAGCCTCAAGAGTTGTCTGAGTTTTCTCAGCGCCAGCGCGTTCGGCTGAAATACCTTGGTTTTTACAAGTTTAAGATTGGGGCACGAATCTCGGCTGGACCTACCACAAGAGTTATTTTATTCTTATTTTGAGAACGGTTAAGACCTTTGCATAAATTAATCCACGCTACGTTCTACCTGTAGATGTACAGGAGGGGAGTCAAGACAGTAATCAAGTCCTCCCCCTTCTGGCTAAGTGACAGACGGACATCCCGTCTAGAGGACGTCCCAACGGCGGCTCTTCTGTGGTCAACTTCTCCTGACAGGGTGAAGAGACGTGGGCGAATCATTGTGAGCCTGAGAAGCAGCACTCACTCAGGTTAGAAAAAAATCAAGAAACTTGGTTGTGACAATTTTTCCATTCAGGGATGAAAATACATAAATGTTTATAAATGTATCTGAGCGTGAAAAAAAGCTGACAATTGGTTTTTTCATATGTAAAACCAAGTAAATGGTAAGGCATTTTATCAATCGGCAAAAAAATTGTAAATTCCCCTGACAAAAAAAAAATCCTTTCACTTTTAAGAAAATAAAAAAATACTCTGCAATTTTTCTGATCTCACCTTAAAGTAAAAGATAATACAGTCAGTAATTACACGTTTATAATCATATTTAACGACCATTTACAGCTATATACCCGCAGGTTGTTTCAGGTGATCAAAGACGTCAGTCTCATCTTGCCTGAGGTTTTGACTGATGGTGAAGTTTGAATCATGTCTGGTTACACAGATGGTGGTTTTCCATCATGATTTTCTCGCTCTCCTTCCATGCAAATACTCGTTAAACTTACTTTTCCCTATCCCAATAGTGTAAAATATACGGATAGCTCGGAAGGGTAATAAGACGTGGGTAATGGGAGGGAATACCTCAGATATAGGGTTGTTACCCACCTAATACCCTAGTCAGCACCTACTGAACTCAGCTCGATGCTATCAGTTTCCAACAACAGGACTGAGTGTCAGCTGCCTCTTTTCCCGCCATTATCTCGTCACATGGATATTAGTTTTGCATTAACGTGTTACCAAACAATAACTTTACAAGGTGGTTGGAAAGTGAGATTAGATTTTGAACGTAAATGGTTGCTATTTGATACGATAGAACCTATTATAGCAAATTGACGTAGACCAATTATAATTATATAAAGTTTCTACGCCATAAATATACATAGTGCGAGAGCCGTAAGCTGAATGTTTTCCGATTATATTCACCTCTAGTATATTGCGATCCGATTTATATATATATATATATAATTTGAACCCAATCTGAATTATTCATAACCATGGATATCTCAAGAGTAGAGCAATACCGTGCTAAGCCAAATATGGGTGTTCGATTCGGGGGAGCTGAATTGTATCCAGAGTCTATGATGGACGTGCGGAAATCATCGACTACAAATATGTGATTAATTAAGATCATGAGCTATCAGATAACGCAGCCACCTACAAATCTGTGATTTCCGCACGTCCATCATAGACTCTGCCTTAAACTATGAGTGAAGAGTGAATAATGACCACGAGAACGGGACGAATCTGGATAGCTCAGTCGTAAGAGCATTGGCGTACTTACCGGGTTCGATTCCCGTGTCCAGGTGTCATTTTTTTCAATTTTTAGAATATGATATCTAGATGGTGCGATCCTCACTAAAATGCATAAATGATAGCTTTGGCTATTCGATTCTAAAATATATGTTAAGCTACAATTATGCAATTTTACAGATTTTCCAACTATATCTGTTCACTGCATCACTTGGGTGAGTTTGGTTTAGAATTGAGCATTACCGTATGTATAGCAAAGTTTTTAATAATCTTGAATTTAGTATCAATGGATTTCCCATATTTTTGTGTTAAGTTTATATTAGTATGAATGTTATGATTTTCAGGTTTTTTTAGATAGAAAAAATCACCCAAAAGGTATGGTTCTTAGGTTTCATTTCCATTAATAATTTAAGTTGAGGGTGACCAATTTGAACTAAAAAAAAGTAAAAGTTTGGAGAGGTGTATGCTTACATATTTCAACACTCATAAGTTAGGACTATATTAATCTATAGTATAAAATGTCACTGTGTTTAAGCCCAAGGAAGGAGTTCTCCTCTGAAGGTTATTCAGAAAATCCTAGGAAAAACCCAAACTATATAAGGCCTAGGCCCTACTAATGTGTGTGGTACAATGTAATGTAAGTTAGGTATCAGAATATACGCAGGCTCAATAACGCTCATACAATTATTTTTTTAAAGATTTTTTTCTGTAACAAAGACTTTTATAGTTAATGTACTGTAAGAAATAAATATTTAAGCCATCCATATTCTTAGACTATTTAATTAATTAATCATAATAATATAAAAATAATCTCTTTAAATGTTTGCAGTAGAAAAAAGTAGGCCAAGTAACCTTCAAGTCTATTAAAATTCAGTTCAAATAAATGTTTTGGTGGATTTTAACATTTAAAACGTTATTTCTATATGCAAGGTTGCCATGTATATATAACTTATCTGTATATTTGACAAAAAGTAGTATCAATAACAAAGAGTCCCAGTGAAGTGAATCTGATAAAGTTATTTGATAAATATAACCTTTTTAATTGTTTATAAATAAACTAATCAACCAACTAACAAGTCTATGAAAATTAAATTACAATACAATTTTAGATATATTAATACATTTAGAGAAAAGTTATCAATTGCAAAATAAATATTTTGATTAATTATTCATAAACTTAACCAAAAATAGTATGTTAATGGCTTACATATTTTTCTTATAGGATTAATGTGTATAGCCCCCCTCCCCCGATTTAATGTCGGTACCGGTAATGTAAATCTTAAAACTTAGAAATTTACTTGGAAGTCTTACCTGATATGTAAACGTAAAGTATCCAAAGAATCTTCAGCCTCTTGTACTCATCCATTCGACAAGAAACAATAAAATTACTTTCAGTGCATATACGAGAAACCGATAACGAGAAGTATTATCTTCACAGCCAGGAACACAATATTTGTTGGCACCCAACATTAAATTAAATGTCCAATTTCCAACCTTTAAACACAGATTGTTAAAATAATATAACCCTACGTCTTCATTTCTTAGAGCATAAATTAGCAGTTTGAAATGTTGTTGTTTGTTTAAGGAAGCCAGTCAATTTGAATAAAGAAACTCCAATGATTTGTAAAGTAGCCTTTTATTATTCTTTTAAAAGAAACACCAATAAGTATTTCTCTTTTATATATATATATATATAAATATATATAAAAGTAATAAGACAATATTAATTAAAAATATTATATTTTTTATATTAATATAGAGATAGGGCTGCTCTCTAGTTACCTCGGAATGAGTTAAGGATAAGTGCTGCTCTCTAGTAAACATGAAATGAGTTAAGGCGAGTATCTCCTGCTGCCACCTATCAGACAAGTGGTACCGCAATTGAGTGGATACAATTCAGGATTCTGTGGGTATAATGCAAATATTTCTAGTGGATACAATTCAGACTTTTTATTCGTGGTGCTCGTTTAAGAAAATGTCTGAATGGCTACCATTCAGAAATGGATACAATTCAGGATTTTGTGGATATTATGATAATGGATACAAATCAGACTTTTTATTTGTGGTGCTTGTTTAAGAAATGTCTGAATGGCTGCCATTCAGAATGGATACAATTCAGTCGTCTCTTCGATTCCTATGCGTTTGTGTCATTTTTAAACATAGCTTATATAGCTTTTCTTTTTTACTTAGAAAGATGAAATTATTTATTCTCGTCCAACCGTGTCAATGCTTCACCAAATATTACCCTACGATCCGATACATATTTTATTTTGACACAAGAATTATTTAATTATCCAACACCTTAGCTCAGTCGGTAGCGTGTTTTTGTCTTTTGAACTAAATGTCCCGGGTTCAATTCCCAGCATGGTCGAAAAGTGCATCATTGGTGAAATGTGGGTTTACCCTTTCACAGTGATGAATTAATGAATGGGGACTGGATGTTGTGCCTGTCCTAGTCTTAAATTAGAATATAAGGCATATGAAGCCACCACAGGCCTAGCAAGCCGGTAGTGGGAAATATATATCTTGAATAAAAAACTGACCCATACCATAGGCTGGAAAAAGTAATACATGTAAATAAAGAAGTTATTTAATGGTTAATCAAAGGGGTACAGGATGAACAAAGTAGTTTAGAGAAAGTGAACCAAAATTATTGAAGGAAAATGGATGAAAAAACCAGTGAAAAATCACATGTATAAATTCTCCACTTCCATCCCTCGTGCAGCTATGAAATGAACCTCAACCTTCTTTGTCACAGAAGAGTTCAGACTGTTGGACAGTATAGTACCTAGTGTGACTTAGAGGAACTGTTTATGAAGATAACAAATGTAAGATATAACCGGGGGAGGGAAGGAGGGTGTACTATTGTGTTTAATAGTTCGGCTTTGTTTTCTGTGTAAGCGAACCAAAGCTACCTTGCTAAATACAATCGCATCTGAGATAGTTCATTTTTGATCTGAAAATGTCCATCAACGTTACTTGCAGGTCTAACTTATCTGATACTTATCCGGCGCTACAATGGATATACATTTTTTCACCTGTTGTCAGTGGCGTGGCGCCAGTAACCTATACAACGGCGTAAGGAATGGTTATTGTGTGCTCGGTGGTTCAGTCACTCATAGACCTGGGAAATGTATCTTAATGGCTGTATGCGAGAACAAGGCTATGCTAAACAGTCGAGTAGAAAGTGAGTAAATTTTATATATTTTTATATATTAATTTTATAATCATCGCACATTATATTTCACACAGTCTGGTTTTTGCTTACGGGCTGTATTGCCTTAATTTCATGTATCTCACTGAGCGTCGACACATGCCACACATGTGTAATCCAGAGTTTTCAACAGTTTTTTATATTCAATCACGTTGTTTAGTTTTGAGTTCTATTAGTGTTAGCTCAGAATACATTCCCAACTGATTGTTTGATGTCATAAGAACGTAAGTTTGGAGTATTGCGCTTTATAGATGTGAAACATGGACCATAGTTGCAACTGAAAGGAAAACCTTATTAGTATTCGAAAGGTGGTGCTACACAAGAATGTTGAAAATATCAATGATGGATATGGTATCAAATATATAAATGCCAAGAAAATAAAATGTAGAAATAAAACTTTGGGAAGGTATGCAACAAAGAAGAGATAACATTGTAGGAGACATACTGAGAAACGATAGATTGACAAAGATAATAATTATATAAGGAGATGTGTAAGGTAGAATTTCAAGAGGGTGACCAAGTCTGGAGTTCATAAATCAGATAGCAAAGGATGTTGGCAGAAGAAGATAAAATATGTAAAAAAAAATGGCCCAGGACAGGCGTAAGTGGAGAGCTTCATCAAACCATTTGCAAGATTGATGACCTAATGATGATGAACATCATAAATATTTCTCTTTTCGATTATTACCAGGAATACCATTGAATACCAGTCCACCTCACCATTGTGTATATGCACTACATTAATCAACATGTGTGTAAGAAATCTTAAGCTCCCTAGAGAGTTAATGGAACATTAATTTTCCATTACTGAACAAGTACTTATTGAGGAAAAGCTATGAAATATAAAAAGCAGAGAATACAAATAGTATTATGATAGAAATTTTATTTTCTATTCAGGAATATTTATTTAGATATCTTGTAAGCATAGCAAAACATTTCTTTGTGCTAGTAAACACACATGTTTAAGCCAACCAAATAAATATATAGATGCTTATTAAAACATTATATTCCTTGATAGCAATCAACTTCGATTAACAAAATTCCTTTGAAACTGTGACAGTTTAAATCATATAGTGAGATATTTCATTTTTAAATAATTATAAGTTACATTAAATTTGGAAGAAAAAAATGTTTTGCACGGGTTTTAAAAATAATTGCATCTTATATAATCCCTCTAGATATTCTAATAACCAGACTTCAGACATTTTAGTACCACATGCGTATGGTTTAGATCTATTAATGCAATTTTTCCAGAAAGTGCTTCAAGTTAGACTTTCTTGTAGGCGGCTCAGATAAATTAGATGTTTATATATGCCAAGGATTATGATAATCATGGATAAATAATTAAAAATCAACATATATGTTTTTACATGCATGTTTTATTTAAAATTAAGAACATAAATAGTTAAATACTAACAGTCATTTATTGAATAACTATGTTGTGTTTTTCTTTTAGTTCTTAATAGGTATTCCCTAATTAAATGAGGTATGATCTTATAAGTATTTAATATGTGGCCATTATTTTATAGAACCTTGTTACAAAATAAATCATAATACCATCAGATAACATTTTATTGCTCTCTATTTTAAAGATACATGGTATGCAAATATATGGTATAAATTCAAGATGTTGGATATATAAGGCTTATTGGTAAATTAAATCTCGTAATAATTGAGGTTTTGCTTATTAGCACTAAATTTTGATAAATGTGGATACCTCATCACTGAAATAATTTTTAATTAGTGTGTTTAACATCAAGTTTACTAACCACTTAATCTAAGAATATGGATTCATAGAATACCTTAGAGGAAATACATTGGAAAAAGAAGATAAAAAACAGGGGAAAATAAAAAGTGGAAAACAAATTATTGCAGTACACCTGACTAATATTCAAGCATTGAACTCCGATGTAAAAACCAGTATTCTTAACTTATGTATAGTTTATAACTTTCTAGTTTTAAAGCACAATTGAAGTAGATATGTGAAGTAATTAATTTAGCCATTTCATCAAATTGGGAAACCTCAAAAATTTAAGATAATTATTTGTTGATATATTAGTTATAAAATATATGGTATTAATTATACAGTATTTAATAATATATTTGTGAACGTTCTAATATTTGATTATTTAGAAGATATTTTAGTACATTCAAGTATAAGAACAAATTCAGTACATCTCTCACTCATACTTTTATTTAAACAACAAGAACGGAATATATGAGGATAATGATCCCAAGATGATATAGCACAATTATCATCATAGGCCCAATTAATTGCTTATACAAATTTAAAACACATATATATATATATATATATATGTGTGTGTGTGTGTGTGTGTGTGTGTGTGTGTGTATACTACGGCCAACCACACTAAATATTAAGGCTATACAATTGGCTGTGTGAGATCAGGATGGAAAATATACTGTTATAAGTGAAACTACAAGTTAAATACAATCGCACATTTTATATAGATATATTTTATACTCTTAGTAATTAATTATTTACATTAAATTTATAGTATACATACAAAATTTATATTCCAGAAAATTTAATGTAAGCATTCCTCTTAACTAACAATATTTGTTCTAATCAATCTTACTTTGAGCTTAACTCCATGCGTCCATAACAATTTTTCTGCCACAAAATTTAAAAAAAATAATGTGGTTGGTTAGTTCAGTGCATTTGTATTGCTTCGAAAAACTTTTCTTGCTGGGTTCTAAACTGTTTTCGTGATAATGAGTAATATAAACTACAGTGTTACATTGGCTGGATCTATTTTAAGGGAAGTATTTAAAATTAATCTAAGTTTTTGACATGGGGAAAAAAAATTCTGAACCTTAATTGGTCTAGTCTTGTAATAAAGCCTTAAATAATAATTAAAATCTCACTGATATAATAATCTACATATTATACAAAATTCATTTGGTGTAAACGCTATGGAATATGCCATATTTATGAGAAGAATCCTAAACCTTTAAAATTAAAGATGGTGGATTCAACATTGTTGAAAATATGTAAAAATTGAGTCCTAGAGAGCTGAAGTTTGGTATGGAAAACAGGCCTAACCCCGATCTAATTTATGATACCCATAAAACTAGTAATACTTAGGAATAAAAACAAGCAGTAATAATTACTAAGCTGATCTTGCTTTAATTATTGTTGATCTTGCTCTTAAATCTGTAGACCGAATTACTCATATACAGTATTATGTCCCTTAATAACTTGGAAAACAAGTATTTTAGAATAAAATGAATTAAATAATATATAGTAGTATAATATATACCTTGGTACCAATATAACTAGCAATGAGCAGTAACAATTTTCAAAAATGCCTTGGTGGGCAGTCGAACAAAGGCACCAGTTTCATTAAGTCAGGGTTTTATGATTTATGTCGAGGCCAGGATTTGAATTCAAGTTGATTGTATGGAGTTTTTTTTTCCTAAATGGTTTTCCATTAGCCCTCCACACAAATCCAGGGCACATTTCTTCAATTTTCATATTCCTCAACCCTACCCCATCAATGTAAATATTTGGATAGTCAGTGTGGGTAGTAGAACTTGGAGTCCCTCTTACCCCTTAAGAATAAAGTACAACCCTCCGATGATGTCATGAGCTCTCTTTTGTCCTTGTAAAGTTCAATTTTCTAAATTAAATAAACATGTTTTTTTATTTTTTTGCCAATTTTGTCTATACAATTATACATTTTATGGATAGGTATTTCTAATCATCAGCTGTTGTTTTGTTCCTTTCAAACTCACAAACAAAACCAGGCTTGACCTCACCGGGAGTCCTCCCACGACTCTATTGATGCTACAATAGATTTGACGTCACTAGAATATCAGAAGTCACTCTTGTACCATCAGGACTGGAGCTGATCCAGGATCCAGGGCATGTACTCACTGACCCTTGTGTACACCCCTGGCCAGCCTAACTTTCCACACGGGTCTGGCCCGTAAGACACCACACCCATTACGAACCAACGACCGTTGACATTTTCGGTGTTTCTTTGGAGGCTCTCTCCTGCCATAAGGGGCCCCCCACTGTCACCCCGGCAGGAGTCCTTCCCTTGATCGCCGCCCGCGCATATCTGGCCTCTCTCTATCGGCCGCCTCCTCTGCTGGTAGACCTGAGCGCAGAATGAGTTGGATACCACCGGTACGGAGACGTGCTGTTGGATGGAGCTGCCCGTTCCTGGAATACAAGCACAGATCATGGTAATAACACACAACTTTTGACCTAATATAAAACTTGTGCAACATGATATTTTATCTTAGAGACAGTTTGATGTCACATGACAATTGACCTTATATATAACATAGTGGCACATGCCATTTGACCTTATATACAACCCAGTGGCACACAACATACGACCTTACAGACAATTATTAATGTATGCAGCAATAATGGGAGTTATTTTTAGATGAGGTATGAAACGTGCACTTCCTAAGCTGACTGATTATACCAGTACACGAGAATGCCTATGAGTGAGAGTGAGAAGGTCGACCAATTTTGTTGGGAAATATATTTTCACATTGTTTCCAGGGTACCTTTACATGCCACAATCGACATGGGACCAACGGCTTTACTTCCCCTCCAAAGGAAGTTGTGCTATGGATTTTTATCGCTCAAGAAATATTCGACAAACCCGGATGGTTTTGAACCGTCGATGATTGGATCGACCATTAATTGAAAATTATGGAATGTTGTCGTTTAGTTCAGGGGCTTAGCTAGAGGAATTGGCACCCGGGGCAAACAGTAACATTGGTGCACCCCTCCCCTCCCGCCCCATTTCCTCCAAGTAATATTGGAGCAGGTGATGGTGTCAGATGTTATTGTATACCTGTTGCAGATGTAAAACAATAGCTGTATAACAAATATCTTGCTATTATTATTGTTGATTGCAATTATTGTCCGACTATAATTTTCTAATTGTATTAAATAGTAATGTATTAAATATGTGTTATAACTTAGTATTTTTTAAATTAAAAATTATCTTATATAGATATTCTTATTCAATAGCCTGTGCTGATTACATGAGTTAAATAGGTGCGCTAGTAAAGAAAAAAAATTGTAAATAGTTTGAATTGAATGAAGAAAACTTATTGTTACTAATTAATTGCTACCTCAATTACTTATGAAAAAATGTAGAAGTAACATTATTTTAAAATATTAAAAGTATTATTTTACATTTACAGTTTCACCTTTCTAGCTTTAACAGCAGCAAAATCATTTACTATGTCATCGTAATTAACATTTTTAGCAATATTTTTTCTAATGGTAGAATTGCCATGTGTGTTAATCTAGCTTAACCCATTGATACCCTTAAGTAATTTTTTAAATCATTTTCAGCTTACTAAAAGCTCGTACACCAGACGCATAAGTAACTGGCAATGTTAAAAATAATCTGAAAGCAAGTACTAAGTTTGTATAAGATGTGGCTATGGACATTTTATGGATTAAATGTAATAGGTCAAGAGAGGTTTCTTTAAAAAAATTCTGACTTTTTTCAAATAAAGAACTGGCCTGAAACTTGAAATTAGCTATTTCCTCCACTATTTCAGAAGTATCCAGATCCTTATTATATTTATTTGCCAATAATTTTGCAATAGCTTTTAAATCTCCTACAGCCATATATTGCAAAGACTTGCTCTTTAAAAAATTAAAGTCATATAACACTTCACTAAAACATTAACGCCATTCCAATTGTTCTAAGACTTCGTCTAAAATAGCATGAAAGTCCAAACTGAACCTTTGTTTTCTTGTCAAAACAGTGTCCCCACTTTCTTCCAAAGTTAGTATTTTACTTTTCTTTGCCCTTTGTTCCTCGAAGAAGCAGTCAATTTCAAGAGATGTTGCAGCATAGATACTCGATGCTTCAACCAGTATAACATCAATCCCTGTATCTCGAATGTATTGTAAAGCATCTTTCAACCCATTCAAGTGACTAACTGCACGGTCCAAGGTCATATCTTTGTGCTGTAGTTGTTCATTCACGCGGGAGATCTGATTTAGTATTTTGTCTCTCATAACAGAGTAACAAACAAACTTAAAATTAATTTGTTTTGGAAGATTTTTAACCACTAATAAACAGTCATGGACTTGAGGGTTGTTAGAAATTTCCTCTAAGGCCTCAACGACTTTATCAAGCTTTAAATAAAGTGCATGAACAGCAGAATATTTGGATGCCCAAATTGTATCACAGTGACGCTTGAGGGTGGTAGAAAATTTGTTGGATAATTTGTTTCACCTTTTGACATTGAAAGCAAATAATGTATGTTTCAAAAAATGTGATAGCATCTGGAGACATTCCAGTAGCGTGAACACCAACCAGGTTCAATAAATGATCAGCACATTACATAAAACGTGCATGGCTGTTAATTGTTTAAATATGGGCCTGGACTCCTGAATACAGCCACAGCCACTAATTACTTCCGCCTGGCTATCTCCACATCACTTGGAATGTTTGTCCTTCGCCCAGCACATATTCATAGTAGAATTTACTGTCAGTGTCCCCCAAACAAAATCTATACAAATATTTGTGTCCGGATGATAGACGTTTCATCTGGTCACCATTTTTATTCTTAAAATAGAATTGTATACGTCTTTTAACTACGCATTTAAATAAATTTCCCAATCTTACACTTTATATATTAAAAAAATATACATCTTGATGGTGGCCCTCCATCTTGGCACCCGAGGCCCCTGTTGTCCCCCACCCCCTTCACTACGGCCATGGTTTAGTTGGATGGAAGTACATCTTTGGGACACAAACTTTCTTTACTTTGCAGCATGAATCTTAGTTTAGGAACAATATTCAAACCAGCTTACAATTGTTCTTTTAATTGTTTGGAGGCTAATGTTTGTGAAGTTTATTCAATGACTACCCTCTTCTTTAGTACCCCATTGAACATTAAAATAATGTCGGAAATATAAGAAAACATAGTTAAATTCGTATTGAACCACGTACCACATTGAAATTCAGTTTCTTTAATTTAAAAACATCACTTTGGGATTTAAAAACAAATATGTGTGTAATGTATCGTAAATAGAACTACCAAAAAGTATTATTTAAATAAAACCATGTCTTGACCTTTTGGGATAAAATGCTTCCCTCAGCAACTGATGTTCGTTGGTTCCAACCCAGCTGAGGCCAAAGGATTTTACTTGAGTGACAGAAATCCGCAGCACAACTTTCTTTCGAAGGTAAAGTAAAGCCAGTAATGGTAATGTTTTGGGCCCCTCTCGTTTATTCAAAAAGTCATGGATATAATGTATTTTTCTTTAAAGAACTGTATGTACATTTTACTTGTCCATCCATGGATAAACAGGCTTTTTCAGAAGTAAATTCAATATAATACGTTTTAAAACTTTCTTTCTTAAAAAAGAACGCCCTTTGTTCTATTCCAAAATCAGGTGATAAGCTGGCTGGCTGCCTTTATCCAATGGGAAGCTAGCCTTCGCAACATCAGGCCGCCAGGAGTTCTCCTATTAGTTGGTTTTAACATTGTTGACAAGGGTTCCAAGAAGCAAGAGGTAGTTCATATATAAGCACCATGTGCGTATAGTAATCCAGAGAAAATCTCAGTCTGTAACAGCAATAATTCTGGTTCTACGCGTTAATTCGTTAAACAAAGACCAACTGTATAATTTTAATGACAATTTTATAATAATACGAGTGACCTGGTGGTCTAGGGGTAAGGTGTCAGATTTCTGTGCTGTGGGTCCGGGGTTCAATCCCCGGTCTCGGTACAGGTTCATCTGATTACCAAACCTTCCTTCACCTCTGACAAGACGTGTATTAATCACAACTTGAGAATATGGGGAATGCCAGGCCTCCACCGTGGTTGGTATTCCACGTTAAGCTGAAGGTCCTCCATTTCATCTCACAATCACCCTACCATTACACATTAGCTTAAGTGCGTGTAGCCCGAACGGTTAGTAAGACGCGGTGCTAATAATAACAATAATAATAATGTTATAATAGTGAAAGTGTAATCAACTAAGTAAATCATGTACAAATATTACTTTTACTGATTTCAATCGAATTATATACAATCAGATCATAATATAGCCGTGTGCTGGCAAGTACGCAGAAAGGCATGCACAAGTCGTCATCGTCGTCGTCAAAATCATAAAAAAAACTGTATTACTATAATCCGTAGGTCCCATGTCAATTGTGGAGTATAGAATAACCTGGCAGGTATGTTAAAGTACCTTTTCAGAAAAATTAGTAAAGCTCTTTCGTGCTCGCCTTTTGTTTCCGCTAGCAAGTGTCAAGGGCTAGTGCCAGGAAGGGTATCAACCTGTAAAAGGCTCAATATAAAAAAAAATGGCAAGTTCTTGTGAGTTGCCATAAGCTTGCATCGATCTTGCACAAGGGGGATAATACGTAGAAAAATAAAGAAGAAAGAAAAATGCAAATAGAACAATGGGGTGTCCAACGCGGGTATGATTAATGTAAACAAGTATATGTTAATTCAGCAATACCCACTTAAGTGAGCGAAAGGTCTAAGCTCTAAGGTGTCACTCTCGCAATAGTTTGGACCTCCAATTACGGGGATATTATTATTCGAATTCCTGTAGAGTGTAATGAGGGTGTTTTTTCCTTATACGTTTTTCCAAGAAAATACGGGTACAAACGTCCTATAAATTCAACCTTTCTCATCCCTAACATACTAGCATAATCAGTGCATACACATAGAGCCCAAATGAGACGTGGTATTAGAATAATAATATATATATATATATATTTACATATTATTATATATTATTGATATTTGTTTCCTTGAATTGATCGAATAGTTTCCAGTGAGGTTATAGAGGACAATTCATCTAAAACAAACCCAAATATTTGGCTAAAGATCGTAAATGGCAGCATATATTTCTATCAAAGTACTATTAAATGATCATGCATTTTTTCCTTAGGCTTGTCTTAATTAATTCACCCCATATTATCAAAGGGTAATTGGTCCTATTTTATTTCTAAGGAACTACAGATTTTGCCGCATATTTGTACCGTTTCTCTCAGTTTGGTGATGGGGAAATTACTCATGATCACCTCTAGTACATGATGCAAGTCAACTTGCATTCATCTTGAAACAAGCTATGTATATTGTATATATTCAACATGATTCAACATTTCATCCAGTCACTCATTATCTACAGCCAAATATTTGTGTTTAATCCTATATGAATGATCCTACAAAAGTTACTTGACACTCACTGTTTTTCTCCGTCTTGCCCCACCCGGCCACAAACATGTTTGTGCCTTCAAACGACTTAGTGAGTAGTTCATCCCTGGGCAGACAGACTGGGTTCAGCAAGTAGCCTGTAACAACAAACTATTCCAATATTCACCAGGAAAAGACTAACACACTTTAAAATGTAAAATAATTTCAGTTTTTTTTGTCTTGCTCACTTTAACAATCGGGTTTCTGAATGCAATAGAATTGACAAAATATACTTCTCTCAGGACAATATTATTGTGTTTTATAAATGCTAAATTATTATGGTTTTATTCGGAATTCTTTAATGAGAGAGAACCAAATAAAATGTATCTAACAATCTTGTGAGATGCTATTGGTCAATAAATTTTATTCACTACAAAGAATATTTGTTAATTATTAATTCCTATTTGCACCGAATATTCCTAAAGGGTACTTCATAAACAGAATTTTCGTATTAGAGGTTTGTTGAGTCTATAGACACGTTGCTAAAGAACTCAGCTGGGGTACCAGTATAACAGAAATATTTATTTTCGTCTACATATCAGGCTAGTTTACCCACACTCAGCATGTTTTCAGAATAATAGGATACAGTACTTTTGAAAATTATGCCTTGAGCTAGTTATATAAGCTAGCTTGTGAGAATCTTTGATGCTAGAAAGGACATGGCATTATCCACAAAAATATTTAGATGGACTTGGTACAATACTTTTGAAAGTGATCTCCTGAATCAGTATTAGTGAGTTACTATTTATCTACTTGTTGGTAGGCTACCTGAAGGATTATACTAGATAAACAAGTAGTTTTGTTCACACAGATCTTGAAATGAACCTAGTACAGTACCTTTGAAAGTGACATCCTGAGAGAGCCTAATGATGCCAATGTCGTGCAGCTGATCGGCGCCCGTGGGGTCGTACTGAGGGTGCATGCTAGCCCTGTCTACGCCTATTGTTATGGGAGGATCAGCACAGTCCTTATCCCCGGTGAAAGCATCAACCTCACAGTCAGGGTTGGTCGCCGTGTTGTGCTCTCCCACTATCACTCCCGTCCTGTGGACATATCAGTGGAACGTTCACCTTTGCCTTCCCCACTCTAAGTAAGTAAGTCTATTTACATGAGATTTGTGATATAAACTAAGGTTGGTGCCGTAGCTGTAATGGAATTTGGAAACTGCGTTAACCGGGGGTGTATCTACCATGAGGAAGGAAGGAGGGTAGCGAGAAATGTCCCTATCTGAGTAAAGATGCTCTCAACCCCAGGGCCAATTATTCATAAAAGATTTAAATTGAAATAGGGTTATTTTATTTATAACAATATTGCAGATTTGTATTAATCTTAATGAAACCTAGCCAGTGTTGAACCATTGAAAACTGTAATAGTTTTATTTTCCTTATCTCCTATCACCACTATCCTTGGCCATCATTTAGAGCAAACGATTTAATCTGTACTCATTACCTTCTTCACACACACACACACACACACACACTTTTTTATATTCACTTGGTGGTAATCCATGAGAAACACCAAGATAGGGATGTGTTGACCAGGAAACAAAACAGTTGCAAAACCAGGGATTCATTGAGTTGGGCATTGAACCAGCGACCAGAGCAGTCTGTGTTCTTGGGGTCAACAAGACGCTTTTCCAACGACAAAAATTCATTGTCTATACATCACTTCCTACCTTTCAGGGTGTGGAGGTATACACACTGCTGGACACGTGGTTTTAGCCTTAAAGGTAACAACCAATGAGGGAAAAAATACGCACGAGGTTCACACCTTACATCTTTCTTAACTATGTGAAGTTATTTTTATTGGTAAGCAACATATATAAAATCAATTATCATTATTTATTTAATGTAGTACATAGGAATAAGCAATGACAATAGTCTTCTATGCTATCTTACAGAACCCTAAAAACCAAAGTACACCTTATTTGGTTGTTCGGGAATTTTTATAGACAGTCCGTTGCTTTATTATCTCGAAAATGCTTTAGGTTAAAGGCAGTCTAATTGCAAGAACGTGCCATGTTGTTTTATAAAGCGTTTAATATGTCAGTTGCACGCTTTTCTTTGACGCTCTTCGACAGCATGTGGGTGGTATTGAGGACTGGGATGACGAACACTCGAGTCGAATGTCCAGTGGTGACATAAGAAAACGATCACCGGAGGTGTTTTGTGTTTTTGGTGATGTTGGTGGTGGTGTTAACTGTATTCACCATGCTAGATGGTGGAAGAAAAATACGGCATTAGTAGTGATGACGATGGTGATCTGGTCTCCCGTACTGGTAAATTCTCCCGCTATCGTTGAGGTGAAGGAGGTCCGAATATGCCGTTGCTCTCAAGATTGTCAATAGTCTCAGAGAAGGTAGCTTATGTACTATATGCCATGTTAGGATACTGGCTATAGACTAGTTGTAATACAACCCGTCATTACCCCTTCTTGCACCTCGATGTGTTGCAAACTCAGGCTGGTCAAAAATTTGATACCCTCTCCGTTCACACTATGTATATTACCCCTCACATCAGGATGCTTAGTACCCATCAGAAGATAGTAGAATAGAGAAAATTTGTGTAATCCACTATATAATTTAGCTTGCTTAGCCCGATCAGTATTTGGGTACTTGCACAAGTGATGGGAGTCTATGTTTTTGGATAACCTTAGGTTGCCTTTGTAGACTGGTTTTGTTTCATGTGGCTGATGATAATGGGATTGGGTGGTCCTGGAGAACATATTGGAGAGTATCGGTGGGTGGGACTGGCCTGTCCTTTACTCGCAACATGTACAGGTACCTACCATTCTGGGCCATGGTTATAAAGGAAAAATCAAACTTTTCCTTAGTAAATAGTAACTTGGTATAAGTAATGAGGGTTACTTTCTTCCATGAAGATAACTTTTGAACTACACAACTGTAGCTAGACAGCTTATAAACAAAACAGCTATATAAATGTTCAGGTAGCAACAGCAAAATTAATTTTACAGGCTATTAAATGTAGCAATAATAAAAAATGTTCAAGGCAGCACTTGCCATCAATATATGCAATACAATTCCTTCCATATTTTGTCTGAACAATCTTCAAGCGATCCATCACCAGATCATAGGTACGAGATTTGCATTTTTTTGTTTATACTTACTCAAAATTAACTTGTGAAGGCTTAACTATTTTAATACCCCTAACCATAAATAGTAGTATTTTACCGTTCATTTAAGCAATGTTCTCTTCACTTGGCGCCCCAAAACGGCAGGGTATAAATATTCAGTACTCTGTGTACAAATATGCAATAACTCTTCTCCCCTATTTTGTCTTAACCGCTCTCAAGCGATTCAGAGAATATTTCTGGTTTATCATCAGATCGTTTAATCCAACTGTGGGAGTGCTATATGCCATTTTGATGAGTTGATATAGCTTGTCTATGGCTACTGAACACACGTTAAGGTAGAATTTCTTATATA
>CABFOW010000989.1:41343-71583 GCA_902141385.1 Timema californicum
TATATATATATATATTTATATATATATATATTTATATATATATATATTTATATATATATATATATATATTTACAAAACTTTTCCTTCCTCTTACACAAGAAAGGTCACCAACAAAACAAAACTACTTAACTGGTTTATTCATGTTTAAAGTCACCGTAGATAGTTATCTTTATCCTTCATCAGTCTGCTGTGATAACTCATCATTAAAGGCTTCCACGAACCTTTGAGAGCTAAGCCCCTACCCAATTGGCCTTTTCCTGCCCAATAATGCCTCAAGGATGATGTATACCTTGATTGCTCGGCTTTCAGGTATGTATAAAAACACGACTTTTGAGGCTATAAGCAGTGAGTGGAGGAAATGGAGGAGAGTTTTAAGCCCATGCCCCCCAAACACCCTACCCGAAATGCCCCAAGCTTGAGGATGGCCATTAATTGGTCTGTCTCCAGGTGCCAGACAAAATAAGCGGACAAGCCCCAGGTAGGGTTACCCCAAGCGGGTAGGGAGAGTAATAAATCCCTCCAAGGTAGACGTAAGACAATGATCTACTTATTTTTAAAATCCAAATGCTTTGGCAATAAACAAAAAGATAAAGCGTCTCCGGTGGCCTACTGATAAAACGAGATTATCACTTTTTGGAGGTTTGGCAACAAGCAAAAAGATAAAGTGGCCGGTGACCTTTTGGGACATTTACTCATACATTTAGTATGTTGGTATAAAATAATATGTAATGTGCCTTTTTTCCTCCTAAACCTTCTAGACGCACTTAATGGATAATTTAAAAATAAAAGTTATCTTTTAGGACCAAAAACAATCCTTATCTTCGACTTTTATTTGCGTATTTTAAGATTCAATTCAACTTTGCTTATCATTTAAAAAGTGACCTTAGCACAACTATCATTTTTTATTTGTTTTATTTAAATGCTTGTACCATGTTTCCGGAAAAAAGCAGATAACCTGCATAAGATGTGAACTTTTTGGCATCGTGAATGGCATTCTCATAATCAAAGCTCATTTCTGCACCCATTAATAGAGACTCGAAGTTTGTACTCGCTAGAGTCCCCTTCTAAATAGAGGTAGAGCTGCGCTAACAGTTTACAATAAAATATCTTACCGTGTCTGACTACACTAAGGCCCTATCTCATAGCTTACAGATAAGTGTAACCAGGTATGGCAAGCTTGATACCTCTGCAGGTAAAGAGAGGTTACTCACAGTGTGTATTTGCTGGGGTCTGCATAGATGCAATGAGCGGCTGTCAGGACGTATCTCTTATTGATGAGGGCCCCTCCACATAAGGTCACCTTACCCCCTGGGCTTTGGCCTGCAATCAATTGTAACAACCTGTTTTACTTTTGGTCAATGTAAATTTAGGTATTATTCGGAAACGTTCAAAGTATGAAGAGTTAACAGCTTACGTTATATGCTACTCTAACTGGAGTATTAGAAATGTACTCCTTTGTGAAGTAACGGAAGTGTTTAATGTTAGGTCTAAAGTTTTTGCTCTCGAATCAAAACAAACCTCTTTTTACGTTACCGGTAATTAAGTTTTTATAATTGTATGATTCTATTTTTGAAGTTTCCTTGAAAATTAAACCAAACAGCTTCTAAGATTTGAGTCCTTATTGCACCTTAAATATATATTTAGATGTTATTTTACGTACTACGGTAACCACACAATCTGTTTTTGACTTCCCCATGGTTTGTATCCTGTGGTGCCTTTTTAGATAGGTTTGAACCTCTACCTTTGCCCTAATAAATAGCTTCGATCCTCTGCCTTTGGGCATCTTTAGCTCAAGTCCCAGTTAGAGAAGTCAAACTAAAATGCTTAAGCCCGCAAAAGATAAATTTTATCTATAATCAGGAGGCATTTTTAATGGTTTTTTGACCTTGAAGTAATTTGTTAAGTAGTTAAATTCATTTGTTTCAATGTGTGAAGAATTTTATTACAAAACCAAAGGCATGTACAGCATTTTAAAAAGGAGGGTGTGTAAAGGGTAAAGTTAGCGAGATATAACCAAATAGCAAAAAATAAGAAAACCAAGGAACTTTATTTAAGTATTGCTGGGTATAAGATAAATTATCATGCTAGGTACACTTTAGTGGAAGATGAAAATTGTAATTTGATGGCAGATTTTTTGAGAAAAACTATTTGTGGTCATATTTTGAACGATCATGAAGTATTTGAAGTAGGTGGATTTGTCTAAATCCACAAGCAGAACCACTAGTCCCAGAGACAAGTATCAGTGAAGTCAAAGAACCTATTGATAAGTTAAATAACCACATGCTCCAGGTAGAGAATGAATTTAAGCATCGTTAATAAAGGAAATGGGTGACATCTATCTCTAGCTTAACTTAATCGGGATTTGTTTAGTAGGCCTATATCACAGGTAAACAGCAGAAACTAATTCACAATGGCTGTGTTGAACGTATAAATTCTACAAATCCATAAGATTGTAAACACATTGCTAAGGACCTAGTTTTTTTTTTTACGAATAATACGTGATTTGTCTTTGGGAATTGATTGGCAGTCCAGCTAAATTACTCACATGATAATACTATACTGTCTCTGCTACATTGTCCTTAATTGATAATAAAATTTTGTTTGTGGTGTTGCTGGTTATTTTCTTTGTGCATGGTATATCTCATCAGTGATTAGAAGCGAATATTGGCTAAGGTATTCTTATTTACTATATACTTTTTCTGAAAATTGAAAAATGACATCTGGACACGGGAATCGAACCCGGGACCTTTCGCTTAGTACGCCAATGCTCTTACCACTGAGCTATCCAGGATTCGTCCCGTGCCCATGGTCATTCTTCTCTCCGCACGTCCATCATAGACTCTGCCTTAAAATATGAGTAGCTCAGTGGTAAGAGCATTGGCGTGCTAAGCCAAAGGTCCCGGGTTCGATTCCTGTGTCCAGGTGTCATTGACTAATGAGTTTTGGCCAGGTCATTGCTATTTACTATATGCATATATGCAAGTTGTCAAGGTGTTGCCAAAGGAGCGTTAATACGGTACACGGTTGAAATGAAATTAAGCTACGCCATCCAATGTATTAACCAAGTCTAGTTTTAAGGTTAGGCTAGAGATCTTGATCCCTGGTGCGAGTTCAGTGGTACTACTCACGCCTGGTGTACTGCAGGATCACGTTCCAAGGATATTCCCCAAGAGCCGTGGCGCTCCCGCCGAAGATCCTTTCGTTGAACTTCCTGCCACAGTCCTGGGGCAGCAGTTTGAAAGAGGGGTGTTTCGTCAGGTCACCCGAGGTCCGAGACGGTGTGTTGGTGGGGGGTTGCGAGGATGTAGGGCGTTGCGAGGGTGTAGGGCGCTGTGAGGGGGTGGGACGCTGTGAGGGGGTGGGACGTCGTGTGGGCATCAATGGACGCCCATCCCCGCCCTCGGGGGAATCTCCCGGACAACAAACCTGAACAGTCATGAGGTAATATTGACGGGAATTCGTTTAGTGTAATTATTCTTAAATTCGGTTTTTTTAATAACCATGTATTTAATGAGCTAATGGGAGCCCACCTTGAGGTTTATTTCAAATGTTTATATTATAAAACTTTGGTTAAGTTTTTACAATAGTTTTATTAAAATAACCTGCTTTGAAATCGATTTGAACAGTGCTAAAAAAGATTTTCCGAAAACAATTGCTTTTTATTTGCCTTATGAAATAACTTTTGTTTGTATATAACACAACTTATTTAGCTGTCCCAAGGTAGGC
Source organism: Timema californicum (assembly GCA_902141385.1). Classification (NCBI taxonomy): domain Eukaryota; kingdom Metazoa; phylum Arthropoda; class Insecta; order Phasmatodea; family Timematidae; genus Timema; species Timema californicum. The sequence goes on from CABFOW010000989.1 coordinate 45,070, forward strand.
TAGCATTTTTAAAAACTTCAGTTAACAAAATGTCTTTTAAATAATTGGCTCACATGCGAAATGTTTTTAGATAGACTATAGTGGGCTGTTCATATTTAAGCTATGCACACATGCATAACATGTAAACTTTGCCTTAATTGCATATTTTTACTGTAGTTTATTATTTAATTGCGTGTTCCCTTTCGTTAATAAATTCACTTCTCACGTAGTGACTTCACTCTTGCTGGTGTGGTGGCAGTTTTAGCCAACCAACACGCTCAATTAGCACATCGTGATCCTAGCCTTGATGTATATACTGCACAAAGTTTAAGGTTTCATTCAATTGCCCTATATTATAACTGTAAAATATAGCGTACCTGAATTTCAAAACAGTGTACCAAAATGGTTTGTGTTCTACTATTCGAAAGGAAGAGGACATTTTTATGTGTGTGGAAGGACTTTGTATAAGAATCCAGGACACAATCTTAGGGTAGATATTTTACCTTATGGTAGCTAAAATATCAGATAAAATGGCTATCATGTCAACAAAGTGTGCATCGTTAATCTTGGTGCATTGGGGAAAACTTTGAGCAAAGAATTTCAAATAAACATGAGTATTATCTGCAATGGTTGCCAAGCCTCAGGTGTTTTAGGTTTAATTGGTCATATTTCTCAATCATATTTACAAATTCTTAAAATGGCCACCCTGATTATCGAGGTGCTGTTGGGTCCTTGTGAAGTAATAGTCTTCGTCACAGTGACAAGATAGTTTCTGATCAAAGCAGTGGTTTCCATTATTCGAACTATTAGCTCAAACCTACTGTTTAACCCCACGGCATAAACTTGGGATTTCATGTCACCACATTGAATTAGTTTGAACCGAAATATCTAGTGATCTTTCTTGTTGAGCGATTGGGCCATCGCTATCAATCCAACAGTGAATATATCTTCTATATGAAGGTTGATTCCGTACATAGTTAAGGAGTATTACTACTATCAACTGTCATGGAAACTTGAGTATAATATCTTAGTAGCTTAGTTAATTGGTTTTAGCAATGTTGAAGAAGAAACAAATGCATGTGTAGAAGATACACACACAAGTTGTCAGATTAGCAATTGTAACAGGGATTTTCTTATCATCCAAACAAAAGTAAGACAAAATATATTTGTTTTGAAAAAAGTTCAAGTGAAAAAGCTTTAATTAACTTAATTGTATTGATTTGATTTTAAAGGGGACTTTGCGGTCTAAGGGGTAGGGCGTCATAGTTCCGGGATTCAAATCCCGATCTCGGCACAGATTCAGATGGTTACAAAACTCTTTCTTTCCCTCTGAAAAAGTGTGTGCTTTCACACTTTGTGAATGTGTGGAATGCTAGGGCCCCACCGTGGTTCTGAGCCCACGTTAAACAGTAGGTCCCCTCTGCTTTCCACCATCATCATTCTCACGTATCATCCTATCATCTGGGGATATATTTTTTTTACATTTTACATAACACATCTGTCCCGATTCCTAATATTTAGCTCGGGACCTAAACTATCTCTTTACTTTAGCTCACACCTTTAAGCTACTTCAATTTTATTTACATAAAAAAATAGTTTAAAAAACTCCTAATCAAAGTTTGTCCTATTTGTCCTTCTTATTTCTATCTCTCCTAAATGTTGGTCCACCCTGGGTGTATAACATCTCCGGTACCCCCTCCCCAAATGGGCGTCCCATACACTTTCACCAGATGATAGACTTTCCAGTGGTGCATCCCTCTATCTACCACCTGGGGAGATGCCCTATCAGATATTTTGCTCAGCCCACTATATGCTATACCACCACCTAACTTAACTTAAGAATACATGTAATTACTTATTAACAATTACAATTACAAACAATGTAAACTTAATGCCAACTTAAGCTAATTTGTCATTCCCTCTCTCGTGCAAGATGCAGGATCTTTACCTTATTATTTCTGATCCATCTCCTGTACTGAGAGCAGCCGTCCAATGGATCGGTGGACGGACCAGACGCCCGACAATTCCAGCCCAGCATCACGCACTTGCTACCAAGTGGGCTGGGCCCTATGAGTTAGGGAGTTGTTCTCCCGTTTTCAGATGTTGCTAAATCTAGTCGCAAGTGACAAATTCCTCCTTTTATTTTAGGCCACTGGAGTCCCGGTCACCGGTTTCGTGTGGGGGGTAGGCTCCACTGACATCCTCTCCTCGCCCCCACCCCCCTGAGATCCATGTCCCTACACGCTGGTCACACACTGCTGGAACCCGTGATGTGGCCGGGAAATTAGCAAAGCAGCCTCCCGAAGGAGATGGGGCTTAGCCATGGCCAAGCATGTTTCCAGGAATACCTCGTGGAGGTGCCCACTCGTACAAACGAACCCCTGCCCTGACAGAGGCACCATGTCAGGACTCACGCACACCACCGTTCGGACATGAGCGAACAGATGGAATTGGTGGTGACGCTAGACCGGATTTCCTGCCATTGTGGGTCTTAACACCCTCACGGCTGATAACCCTCGCATGCCTTCCACGGATTATCGCCCATCTCACCGGGTGGAATATGACCAGTGCCAACTCGACCCAAGTGGCCCCTGAGCCACCTTGTCAAGGGTGGCCAGAGTTGGGGGATCCGTGACCAGCAGAAGGAAGCGGACAAGCCTCTCCACGTTAGCCCAGACGCAGGCCTAGCCTGGTTACCGACTATCACCACCAGGAGGTGGGGATGAGGCACATGCCCAAACCACAAGGACACCAGATGGGGAAACGGCCAAGAGGTACACCAGCGCGACCGAAGCCCCCTAGACGCACTTTCTGGGGAGTCACGCCGGACCGGTGGTTGGCACCCACAGACGTTACTGTTCGTAGGCACGCCAACGCACATTGAATGGTCACCAGATAATGGAAACCGGATAGTGGAAATGAGGGGCACACCTTCTCTCAGCTAGGTTTCGGATTGCTTGGAAAATCCCCGTCATAGTCCACCCCACCAGCCGATATATTAGTTATATCTGTCCTATTTGTTGTCTAGGTCTGTCGTTTCGCCACTGTCTTCTCTCCCGTCACTATCGCTTCCTATCCTGTAGTTTTGTTCTTCGTCATCACGTCTTATATTTTTTATTTCTGTTACTTACTTGTCTCCTTCATGTTTGGACACATCATCCGCGATCGCATCTGAGAGACTCCATCGGTACACGTCCCGCAGTATATGATACACCGTAGTAACTTCCAATTAAATCTGTAAATTCATTGTACTCTCCAATGACTCTGCACACGCCAACACGACGTGTTCTGGCGTCGCCTCCCTTCCACAATTACGGCTTCCTGTATCCGTCAAGCATCTGCGGAAGAAAACGAACCTATATGGGCCATGTACCGTAATAAAGTGTACCAAGCCTGGAGAGGGCTTCAGGTTTTCCATCCCGTCCTTTCCGTTACACTCGCAAATTTCTGCTGTGTTCTTCTTCCTGTTGAACTACTTTCCCATTCTTCCTGTTACACAACTTCTAAATTTTTCTTAACTTGGGTTTTCGTTGTTATACTCTCTCTCGTAGGTTGAGCCACTTTCTCCATATTACATTTCCTGATCCAATACAAGGCCGCTCTTCTTCTTATCTCCAGGTTCAAGGGTCAGACATCCAGGGATATTCACAGGGCATCTGCAGCAACTGTTTTATAAGCCCTAGATAGTTTCGAGAGAATACTTTTCTGGAGGATCCTGATTTTTCTTCTGATTCTGACCTGATTTAACTGATGAACCCACGTGCTTACCCTGAACCCACAATGAAGACCAACCTCGTCTGATGGTGTAACCTTATCAACGGAATAGATGGTTTAAATCTGGTCTGCCATATGCTAATTATCCTGTTCATTTCGGCATGGCCCTTCCACATGCACTTTCCACTTGAATCATGAAGCCGCACCTCTCATACAACATCACACCTAGGTATCTGTTATCCTTGCTCCATATAATCGTTTGTACATCAATCTTTACCATCGTGTTTCTTTTAAACACCTCCTAAACAGCACGTAAGTTGTCTTTATAGGAGCTAGATTCAATTTAACCTCATTACACCAAGAGTTAAACTCAGTGAGAACTGCGTTGCTCTTGGTTTCTAGCTCCCTTATAGTTGCTACTCCCACAATTATGAGTACATCTTCCCCAAAGGCGACTACCCCCGCCGTTTCAGGGAGTGTCTCTATTTCCACTTAGCCCAGCTCCAACGCTACGTCCCAAAAGACCGGCCAGTAGACCGACCCCTGGAGACACCCTTTCGTTAGTTTCTTAGTCATCGTCATTCCTGGACATCTCAGGTTGGCGTATATTCCTCTACAGTAGTCCTGAAGGCATCTATAGAGGTTCCCGGACATCTAATAGCTCACAGCCTCTCAAATAACGCTGGCCACCACAGGTTATCAAACGCTCCCGAAATGTCTACGGATATTCCCATAACGTAGTAACCATTGGCCCTATCTATAGTGTGATTTTGGCAGGAAGAACAGTAGAAGTTAGTTACTAAAGTTACTAAAACCATTTTAATATATTCATATATAAAGTACATAAAGTCATGTTATCTGCAGCTGTCTCTTTTGATATATACTATTAATAACTATAAAATAACACAAGTAGTATGAAGAAATGTTGTCAATATTTTCCGTAAAGAAATATGTTTGAATTTTTTCTACTGTTCTTCCAACAAAAATCAGGGTATACAAGCCTCATGACCTCCGTGGATCTACCCCTCCTAAAACCATACCGTTGTTGGTGCAACCCCACAACCTATTTATGCCTTTTCAATCGATTGCATAGGATCTTTTCTTGCAATTTCCCGATTATATTTAAGAGGTAGATTGGCCTGTACGATTTAGGGAGTTGTGGATTCTTATCCTCCCCCTTACTTAAGATCACAACTTCGCTTTGTTTCCAAACGTTGGGAACAAGACCCCGGACATACAAGCATTCATTAAGTTTGTAAGAAAGGGCGCTATCTGATCACTAGCGTGTTGAAGGACCTCTACCCTGATCCCATCTGAGCCAGGTGCCTTCTTCCTTTTAATTTTAGCCTCAAGTCTTATCTGCATCTGGGGATAATGGAATTCCCCTTAATGATGTCCTCACCTCAGAAATAAATTCCTCAATATGCCATGAAATAATAGGTAACATAAGGTCAAATGGCCAAGATCTAGAACACAAGCCCCATCCTTGATTTGATTTTAGTTATTTGATAGATAGTTATTAATTTATAAAAATATTCCAAATTGTTTTAAGATATATAAATATAAGGTGGTGCTTGTAGACATACAATCAAGTTTCTGGAAATGTTTGTACTATGGTCGGTAGCATGAACTATTTCCAAAACTATGTTGGAAACAATGAGCATGCGAATGCTCGTCGTATATTTCGTAGTAGCTGCTTAGTTGGTTATTTCATGATATCTGCCATTATTGTTTTAGTTCAAGTTTATCTATGAAGACATCGTCATCTAGCTGAAACCACGCAATTAAACTTTAATCCCCTCTAACTGGGCAAATGTTGCAAATATGATCAAGATGTAGTTGATCTTTTAAAATCCAAATAATCACCAAAGCATGTAGCTGATATATGTACCTACGGTTTCTGGGAATACTCTATAGTTACCTTGGGATAGTTGCCCTCGAAGCCGCACTGCGAGTCCCTGAGAAACTGTGCCACATCAGGACGAATAGGCCTGGCTCTGAGTAGGTCGAGAAGGTCAGAGCATGAGTTGAGAGAAACACAAACTCCCTGCTCCTCGGTAGGTGTGACGCAAAAAGATGGTCGGTCCAGTGCTTTGAAACCAATACCCATATAATTCTCTGGAAACAATGAAAATTGAAGGTAAGACAACCCTTTTTAAGACATGCATGAGTAAATTCACGCACCTAGGTAAAAATAAGAATGTTCATGTTTAATATATTCCCCAGGATCCAAAGAAATATTTTTATATTTAATACATCCCTCAGGATCCAAAGAAATAGTTTCATATTAATACTTTTCCAAGATTCAGAGAAATATTTATATATTTTATACACTCCCCATGATCCAAGAAAGTATTTTCATATTTAATACATTCCCCAGGAAACAAAGAAGTATTTTTTTTATTTAATATATTTCCCAATATCCAAATAAGTATTTTTATTTTCGATACATTTCCCAAGATCCAAAGAAGTATTTTTATATTTAATACATTCCTCAAGATCCACAGAAGTAGTTTCATATTAATACATTTCCCAAGATACAGAGAAGTATTTTTTTTATTTAATATATTTCCCAATATCCAAATAAGTATTTTTATTTTCGATACATTTCCCAAGATCCAAAGAAGTATTTTTATATTTAATACATTCCTCAAGATCCACAGAAGTAGTTTCATATTAATACATTTCCCAAGATACAGAGAAGTATTTATATAATTTATACATTCTTGAATATTTAATACTTTCCTCAGAATCGAAAGAAGTATTTTCATGTTTAGTACATTTCCCACGATCCAAAGAAATATTTTCATATATAATACATTTCCCAAGATCCAAAGAAATATTTTTATATCTAGTATATTTCCCAAGATCTAAAGAAGTATTTTCATATTTAGTACATTCCACAGGATCCAAAGAAGTATTTTTATATCCAATACATTCCCCAAGATCCAAAGAAGTATTTTCATTTATAATAAGTTCCCCAGAATCCAAAGAAGTAGGTGAAATTAGGATAATTTTACGCTAGTTTTAGTTCACCCCTACTTACACATTATGACGTATTAGTTCAATTTGGCAATAACATTAGGATAGCTTTGCGATAGCAAGTATGTGCACTGAAATGAGACAACTTAATTTTGTACTGTAAGTCGGATTACTAGACACATATCATGTTAACATTCAAACGGCCAGTGGTATAGTGGTCGGGGCACCTGGACACTAACGTAGTGATCCTAGGTCAAATTCCCGACCGGTACCATGAGAATTTTTCTAGATATGAGAACTATATGAATGGTCACTAGGGTATATTTTGGTTTTAGCCAAATCAAGTGTTTCTACTGGTTCCAAACCTCCACGTTCACTATCACCATCATTTCATCGTGAGGGCCTCCACGGAAAGAATGTAATTTAGGATGGAGTGAAAGAATTAAAATCATGAATTTAAAACGCCTATATGTGTAAAAGTTGCCTATTACGAAGGCTATTTATAATACGAAATCTGAGCTAAATCAAATTTAATTTTTGGCTGACAAAATAACTTTAATATTCAGCTATCTCGCCTAATTTGTCACAAAGCAAACAAAAACCTATTCATAAAATATAATAGCTCTGATTTGAAACCATGAGTGGTTGAAATCAAACTATCAGAGAAATCAAAGGTTTGACACCTAACTTGACGCTGTGAATCGAGGTACTCGCCCTTCAAAGTGCGCACTATGCATGCGCATGCTCCTACGTAGACCCTCCCTCTCTCTTTGACGCTGGCTGCTTTCTCTCTTACTTAGAACGACTGCGTTCTTAGTTCAAATTGGTTGTCTTTGTGTTATGAGTGCTTAAGCGCGTATTTAATTTATTTTTTGTTACGTGTTTCACGTATTTTATTTGGTGTTATTTTTGTTTTCATTATATTTCGTTTAGTTATCATTCCGTGTTACGTAGGGCATACAGAAATGCCTCGAATGCGATCAGACGATTTGTGCCCAGTGTTTGGTGCACCTGAAACCTTTAAAGATAATATGCTACCGACATTTGCGGACGTTATAAGATATTATTTATGTATACGACAAGAACATTTAAGAGAAAACAAACAGGAACCTGGTTTGGCTGTTGTGTGTTCGCTATTAATAAAATATTTCAATCGCTTACGGGGGAAAAAAAAGTTAAATTCTTATTGTAACGGACCAGCCAGTATTACATAAGATAAGAGGATACAATTAAAAAAATTGTAATACTAAGAAGCATTTTAAAAGAGAATGTAAACTAAATTCTTCGAATATAGTTGTATAATTTAGAGAATCAGCGGAGAAAAATCTATTCGATATTTTATTATGTAAATGCAAGGACTTTTTAATATGCAATTGGAAAATTAAAGAACCTGTAGCTAAAAGAGTGTTTTTAAAGGATCGAAGGACTTTTCTTCGAAGAATGGTAATTGGAAATATTGTTAGAAAAGCAGGCAAAATGCTTGAAAATAGATTGCAACGCAAAGAAAAGGCAGCAGAAAGAAGTCAAAACGTTCAATTGCAATACAGTGAAGTAAAAACAGCTAATAGACTTTCTCCTTCTGTTGTGGGACACATTTGAATTCTTCAAGTTCTTCTGATGAATCTGAAGATACTGAATATAAACAATGTGAGACTAAAAAGACAATTATAGTTCAAAATTCTCCTTCAACTTCACAAATGAAAACTAATCTTCAAAATGTAACACAGGGTTGCGAAAGAACTGGTGCTTCTGATAGATCAGCAGCAATTCTTATAAATGCAGCTTTAAAATATATAGGATTAATTACCAAAGGCGATTCTTTTAAAGTAGTCGATCGTAGCAAAATCAGAAGAGACAGAATTAAAACCTGTAGTGAATTGAAAAGGAAAAATGAGGGAAAACACTCTTCTTCGGAATATGGGATATACTTTGACGGCCGAAAAGACAATACTTTAATTCGGGTTAAGTAAGAAGAAAGGGTAGCTAGAAATACCTTAACAGAAAAGCATGTTGTTCTACTTTCAGAACCAGAATCTATATATCTTGATCATGTCACTCCTTTATCTGGCAGTTCTCATCATATTAAACATTTTTTAGAGAAAAATGTTGATCTTTCTCAGTTGCAAGCTGTTGGTTTTAATTGTATAGTGGTTAATACAGGTTCTAAAAATGGTATCATAGGACAACTTGAACTTTCTATGGGACGTCCTTTGCAATGGTTTGTTTGTTTGTTACATACAAATGAATTCCCATTACGTCATCTATTGCAACATTTGGGCGGAAAAACTGCTGGACCAAAAGGGTACTGTGGATAAATTGGAAAAAAGTTAGAACCTTGAGAGAAGATACCTATAATAAGCTTTTAAAAGATAGTAATAGCTTTATTTGATGTTGCCCTTGATTAACTTAATACAAATCAACGATATTTCTATGAAATTTGTACTGGAATTTCAAATGGAAATATTTCATTAAATTCGTCACGAAAGAATCCAGGAAAAATGAGTCATTCCAGGTGGTTAACGACAGCTAATAGAGTTTAGATTATTTGTTTCAACAAAATACATTCGGGGAACTTGAAAGTTTTAACAGAGTATGTTGCATGATCATAGTTTTATATTAAAACTAGGTCATCTTGTCAGCATGGGAGTCAACACTTTTACAGAATAGTAATTTTTTAAAAATCTCGATTTATGCCTGTAAAGAAACTCATATTTTTGTCATCCAGAAAATATTATGTTGACAATGTTGGCCGACAGTCAAAAACACGTGAAAGAGTTGAGACTTCGAACAACTTTAAATTTTAGATGAATAGCTAAAGTAGAACAAAATATTCGTGAATTTAAGATTCCTACGTTAAAAATTCCAAAGCAGGCGTCTATTTAGATCTAACTTACTGGCATTCATTTACACTTAAACTAACAATTACATTATATATTTATAATGACCTTAAGACTATGATTTTGGACGTTCCAGCAGAAATAATATTGTAAGATTTCCATGCCATTCACAGGCAGTGGAGTGCAGCGTCAAATTAGTTACTGAAGCATCAGCTGCGGTGTGTGGCAACGACGCACAAGATGGATTCATAAGATCAAGAATAGCATCTAGAATAGCATCTAGAATAGCATCTATAATTGCATTACCCAAATTTGAAATCAAAAGTCAATATATCAAAGCTATATTCGGCAACTAACCTACATTTTTAAAGACAAAGTGTGGGAGGATGGTGAAAATCAAGATGCAGCCACCTCCATAGACATACACACACATTTATATATATATATATTTTTTTACTCGTATATATATATATATATATTTATATATAATCATTTCTTTGTTAATCAACCCATGTTGCCCTATCAACAGACAGATTTTCTGCTGTAATCACAAAGTAATACCGTATTTCTTTCTTTGAACGCCACCCATAAATCCTAGCCAGATCTCTCTCTTTTTTGTTGTTAAAAGGGTTTCCCTTGAACTTGTATTTACAAAGTTGTACCTTTGTCACATGTTTCACTTTCATTTAAACTCTAACTAATGTCTCGCATTTTTATTGTTTATGCAACTAACGTAGGTTCCTTAACAGCAGTAAGTCACTAGACAACCCTTTTATACTAGGGACATCATCAGGGATCAAATACATTTGCAAATACCTTTTCAAAATATAGAAAAGAAGAAGTTTTTTTTGCAGGAATAAGAAATGAATCATCTATCTTTCAACACCTTGCTTATGGTCGAGCGTAAGTTTTCTTTGAATATTCTTTCAATTAACTCCCCCCTTTAACTGCCATGTTTTCAAAACACCATGACCCACTTCAGTGGCAAAATGATCTAAGGCATCACTCTCATCTTAGACTGACCTGAGGTCGGGGAAATCTGAAATCGAATCCCAGTTGGATTCACTGAGGGTATTTTTTCTTAAATTGGTTTCTACTCTCCTTTAACTAAAATGCCGGTAGACTACCTCTAAAACACTTCATTCCTCAACACTACTCTATTAGAGTAATTATCATATATGTGTATGACCTGTACAGGTCAAAAAACACTTTGATTAAAAAATCACAAAGCAGTCAATCATTTGATGCTTGCTTATACTGACGTTACTATAGCTACTGTAACACAGTTTGGCGGCCCACTGACTCATGAATAATATAAAATAATGTCAAGAGAAAAAATGACAAATGCCGTTTTATATCTTACTTAATTTAATACTAAATTAAATACTTATTTTAAGTCATTTTATAAACTATTTTTTCCTTATACGTTAATACGTTACCTTGGACAGGTAAATAACTAATCTAGTAGACAAGGAGTGAGGAATATTTCGGGTGCATTCGGACATAATCGGGAGAGTTCGGACATAATCGGGAGTGTTCGCGTTCCGCTCATCATCGTTGAGACACTCAGGACACCAAAAGAAAAATAATATAAGCCTAATATTGTCGGTAGGGTATTGTGGTCCGCGTGCCAACAAGAGACAGAAACTTCATCCCTTGTACCTTAAAAGGTTAAAGATACCTGTCGATAATGTTAACAAAGAAGGATGACACATTTTAAAGGTAAAGATTAATTTATTTTAATGGATAATTGGAAAATAATCCTCAAAACTAGCGTAGCTTGGGCTTTATAGTGAAATAAAATTAAGTGAAACGTTTCAAATGGTAATCATACTTCAGATGTTTCACTGAAAGATCGTATGTAAATAGTTAGGATTAAAAATAAAACTATAGGCCTAAGATAATGTTTCGTAGAAAAAAAAATTATCTTTAAATGCTATTTTATTATAGGAAATACTACGCTATAGTTAATGGCTTACGAGAAAATTGAAAAAAACAAACGTTTTAGGTCAAACCATTTTAAAGTTGGCTGGTGTAAGAGAACCATTTAGTTTCGGAACTATATCCTATAGTATTCATCACAAAATAAAAAACTATACCAATATGTCACATTCCATGTAAATATTGAAAATTGAATGATTGTTATGCTAAGATAGATGACCTGGTGGTACAGGGGTAAGGTGTTGGACTTCTGTGTTAGAGGTCCAGGGTTCAATCCTAGGTTCCGGCACAGTTTTATCTGATTGCCAAACCCTTTCTTCACCTCTGAAAAGACTTGTATTAATCACAAATTGTGAATGTGTGGAATGCCTGGCCTCCACCGTTTAGTTTAGTTTAGTTCTCGATGTAGTTAATAAATAAAAAGGATTTGTGAAATAGGAGAATATAGTTATGAAGGGTAGCACGCCCCAGTTTTTTAAATAGGTACTGGGGTTAGGTCTAGGATAATTTTCAGGTTGTCCCTTTTCACTTAGTTGAATATATTTATTTTTTTGTTAAGGTTATTATTCTAAGAACAGTTTTGTTGTTTATCTAAATTGTATTGACTGATTGTAGTACTAATGTAATGTTTTTATTTTAACTATGTCTAAATAAACTAAACTAAATAAACTAAACCTCCACCGTGGTTTGGATTCCCCGTTAAACTGTAGGTCGTCCATTTCATCTTCCAATCACCCTATCATCACACAATAGCAAGTGCGTGTAACCCAAACGGGTAGTAAGACGCAGTGCTAGTAATGACAATAATGTTATACTTAGTATCTCCACATCACACTCAGTTCCCGTTTGTTAGGTTAGGTTGGTACTATGTTTAGCGCCCCCTTTGGTCTGGTATCCAGGACAGCCCCCCCGAACGCTCGGCCCTTGAACCACCCCCGTTTGTACCAAAGCGAATGTTTTTAAGTGACGTGTTTGGCTAAGCCCTATTAATTACTACCATGTATAAAAATCTACGTAAAATTCTTACCTCCCCTGCTAAAGTCTCCTCTTGTAATTGGAATGAATTTTAATACTATAAAACTAGTGTTCAAGAATTTAAAAAAATATATACTTAAGAAATATAAAAACACATCACACAAAGCCGACTAAATCATTAAAACCTGATTTCAGTTAACCTACAGCTACATAGATAGAGCTTGTATTACTAAAACGTAAGAAAGGTGTGTTACATTATGTTCTCTTTAACTCAACACAAACCATTTACAAAGAGTAAGAGATGGGGAAAATGAATTAAATGTTAGTGCAAGCTAATATTGTAAAATGTTATATTTTTTCTTAGCACCGCGTGCTACTATCCATTTGGGTTATTATACACCTATGTACTAATTACTCTAATATGTCAGGGATGAGGAAGGTTGATATCAGAGGAAGTGCACCCACATTTTCGTGGAGGTAAAGTGGAAAAATGTTCTAGGAAAAAAACCTTACTGGGACCGAAACTCCTCCCCCCACCCAATTTCCCCGTCATCGGCAGCCAGTTCAGGGCAAGAGTAGCACTTTAGACCATACGGCCACCAAAGTGGGTGTTATCATTGTTTTCAGCAAAAAATAGTATTGTATTTTCTAAAAGGTGCCTAAAATATACATTTGTAAGAAATTAAAAGCACAAATTTCTTTCGATCCAAAGAGGTATATATTGTCATCTTATATATAATTTGATAATCCCGTTTCTGGCAATAGAAATTACGGAAAAATTACTGAACATATTTTGACAAACGATCACTCATTTTAACGTTTAGGATTCTAGGTGTCGGGAAAAATAGTAATTTATCACGTAAATCCATCTTCACAGATAATTTGCAATCTTTATTTCTTTGTCTAACCACCATGGAAACCTTTAATTATAGGAAGGATGTAAATCTCTAAATAAGATGTATTTATTTGGCTAAAAAATAAAAACTCAACTTCAATTTGTTAGTCTGAACACATGACAGTTTTATTTTTGGATTAATATTTATCTTTGGATGCTGGTCATATCACATCTATATTGATATTCCTAAACTGGGGAACATTTATTTTATTGGAATTTGGTTATTGTTAATTAACATTTAAATCAATAATATTGAGCATAATTTGAAAGTTAAAAGGTTTAGTTGTTAAGTTTGTGAAATAATTGTCTGCGTTTTGTTTCGCGCATGGTTAAATAATGTTTCAAATCTATCTTGGTATGTATTATAAGCTCAATAAAGATAAAATTATATTGAATGATGTTAAAAAAAATAGATATTTTAACTATTTACGTATAAGTTTTGGTGTTAATTTTTTTTTCAAATAATATGTTTTGATATTCATTGTATTCAAATAATGGGTTTTTATGCTCATTTTATCAGATAGTAACACAATACAAATACATGAGTTAAGCTAGGTTTTCATTTTTCCGCTTAATTTTGATATGATATTTAAAAGTAATGTTTTGTGTACTCCATCTATCTTTTCACATTCTTACAAATACAGTAAGTTCTGATTGTTTCCATGTTGATATTTAATTTTAAGGGAATTATATTTCAAAGTACTCTAATATTTGAGTAGCACATCTAGATTTTCACGTTCTCTCCCTCTCTCTATCATACTATATCACGCTCACAAACACTCTCTCACACTCTCACCCTCACACACACACACACACACTATAAAACACTCCTTTTAATATAATCTTGTTTTCATTTTATCTCTCTCACACTTAATCCCTCTCTCTCGCACACTCTTTAACCTCACATACACTCTTTATCACACAATTTCTTTCACATATTTATTATACTCTCTTAAGATCTCCCTCAACCATTCTCTAACTCTCAAACATTCTCTCTCTCAAACGCTTTCTCTCTCTCAAATGTGCTCTCTTGTACGCTCTCTCTCACACTCTCTGAATAAAACGCTCTCAATTTCACTCTATATCTCAAACTCACTCTCTCTCAAACTCACCCTCTCAATTTCTATTTTTAACTTTTTCTCTGAAACACTTTATCTCTTTAACTCTCTAAATATAATTTTTTCTCTCTAAACTAATCTCTCTTTCTCTAACTTTCTCTCTCAAACTTTCTCACACATATCCTCACATTCTATTTCTCTTCCACACAATATATCTCCTTAAATTTTACACTTTCTCCTTCTCTCTCTCACACACATACACACACATACATACTCTTTCACACACTTTATCACGCATTCACCGTTACAAATTCTCTTTCTCTCACACACACTCTATCTCCTCCCACAAACACTATTTTTATATTTTCCCAGTATTTCTCTCTCTAACACATACAGTACTCTTATTATCACTCATTCACACTCACTCGATCTCTCTCAATTGCTGATTCTCACTTTCTTACACTCATTTACTCACACCTCACACTCGCTAACACACTTACACGATTACACACTCAAACACTTACATTCTCATTTTAACTATTACATTTTATCACTATCATGTATCTGGCCTTAACTTGACCCATATAAAGACATTATTACTATAATATCCTATATATAATTTGATAAGCCTGTTTCCAGTACGGTAATAGAAATTACGGGTAAATGACCTAAAATATTTCGACGGACAAATACTAATTTTAAAGATTATGGAATCGGTATGCTGGTAAAAATATTGGCCTAAAGCTAAAATCTAACTTTTCTAGCGAATTTTCCATTTTTTCCTTCTGTTTGGGCAGTGATTAATCTGTACAGTCATTCTTTGTCTACATCACCATGGAAACCAAGATTTGTTTATAGCTGAATATTAGTAAATACAATATCTGTCTTTGTTTAAAAATAATATCAGCTCAAATATTACTTGAATGGTTTGGTGCAATGAATAGATATAGATCTGGGAGAGGGGTCATTTTAAAGTTTTCATCGGGGCGTGAAGGGAGGAAATATACGTTTTTATTCAAATTACACACCGAAAACCAAATATCTAAGTAAAGTCAAAAGCCTATTACGAGTAAACCCTTAACTAAAAAGTGAGTTAGGGCTTATTATAATTATAGATCCTTTCCCAATAAAAATTTTAAACTACATTTTAGTGCAAAATTTGCAGCCATCACTGCAACGAGCCACTAGTAATGTATAAATTATCTTGGATTCAAAGAGGTTTTGTCAATGACAGATTGCGAAACCTTGTCGAATTAAAATCGGGAGGAAAGTGATGTCCCAGAAATAAGTCCGTGTTTAAGGGGTTGCGGGAGGAGGGCGAAGAGGGGGGGGGATGGATTCTTTTTTCAATTTTCCCTCACAAATCATGCTATAGCTTGTATTTCTGCTAAAGGTTTACTCATAGATCCACTCTACGTAAAAAATTTCCTTTCTATCCAAAACTGATTAAAAATTGATTCGTATCTCGTTAACAGTTATTCCTACTGATGTTTTTGTAGAGCTAATATATTATAAAGTTTAACGTTCATTAATTTTGCACAAAAGTTATTTTGTCGTAAGAGTAGCCGTTTAAAAAAAGGGGGGGGGGCAAGTAAATTACCATTCTACCCTATCTACCTCTTGAACATGGTTCTCTCTCTCTCTCTCACTCTAAAGGGACTATCGAAGGGCACCGCTTCTAAAATCTCTTGGGAGGGAAAGAGTGCCCAAGCACAACCATACCAAGTGGCTTGATTTTTATCAAAAATTGCAAACTTCGTGTATTTATCCTTCATACTACATTTCTTTATGTCGTATGTTCCAGCACATGAACAAGTTTGCGCGACTTCTCACGTGACGTATAATTTGGAGGGCAAGGTCAAGAGTAAAATAACATCTTGTATCATCTTTAATGACAGGAAAAACACAGTGAGACACCCCAATTATAGTTTATGGAGGCTGCTGGATGAAACAAATACACACGGATCTGATTAAACATAGAGCATTTGTAGATAGACAGTAGCAATACATTAACACTGGAGACAAAGAAAATAATCCCATTCCTCTCTCACCCTCACCTACAAAAAGAGGAGGTGGAAGGGTAGGTAAAGTTGTTGCGAAGGCAGAGGTGTCGCACAGGAGGGGGGTTTCACCCCCACCAATGTTGATTAAAGGTTTTAACGTTGGGAATTTCGTGAGATTTGAGATCTGGAGTTGGAAAATTCTAGGCTTTTTATATACCTAATTATTTTCTATTATTAAAGTCCTTAAACACAGACGTGTACAGACAAATTTAAAATTTCCCACCTGTTGATCCCTACTCTACAAAAAATCACAACTTCAAACATCATCAAACATTGAAAGGACATTTTTTCTGTAGTAAATTGTAGAAATCTTAGTTAATTAAGTAGTCTAGTAGCGCCTTTGTATTAAAATATAGCATTATTTCATTTTCAAGTACGTTTCATGCCAGAAAATGACACAGTTCTAAGATCAAACTTAATGGTTGGAAACATAGATATAAGCAAATTAATATTTTATTAGTAGGATTGTCCTGGTAAGTTCCAAGCAGCGTGGGATTACTTAATATAATAGCGAGAAAAAGCCAGTGTTTTTGTAGTTTTTATGGCCAAAATTTTATCTGGCCAAAATCAATAACATATTGCTCGAGTATTAACATGTAATTTAATTTTATTCACATGGTAACTTAAATTCCGTTCACCGTAGGAATTGTTTTCTGAAAGGCCTTTTTCCCTACCAGAAATCTATTATATAGTAGGATATTGGTAGGAAAAAAAACCTTTCATAGAGTAATTCCTACCATGAATGGAGTATAAACAGTTGTTGAATATTTGTCAAGAGTGTCCTGGAATTTAATGACAACTTTTTTTCCTCATTTAAAAAGTTAACTATCTAATACCGCTATGCTCATGACAGATATTAAACAACCGTTGATATCACCATACGAAGAAAATTAAATTATATGTTAGTACTGGAACAATATTTTATTTATTTTGTAAATATTATATTAAGGTCTAAAAGTGAGTATCAGGCAGTATTAATTTCAATAACCTAAAGTGAAAACATTTAAAGTATCACCTTCAGTGAAAAAAAGACAATGAATTAAGGTTAATGTTAAAAACAGGGACTTACATAATTTTTTCCATATTAGGTTGGAAACATGTTGTATCTTGTTATCCAAGATGTTTATGTTTGTCTTATAGCTTGTTGCCTTCAACAGCACACAAGGTCCAAACTCTGAGCCAATTCGATTTCTAAACGTACACTTCAAGTTCATTGTGTAATTACATTGAATCACATAGCTGTCTAAATATTATGGTATTCAAAAAATTATATCAGGTTTGGAAAAGTTTTGTCCAATGTTGTATTTATTTTGTTCGTGTCGGCGTGCATCTCAAATTGTGTTCACGTGCCACCCATTGACACGCGTGCCATAGAGTTACCATCCCTGACCTAGGGGTTCATTGTCGTTCAATGAATGATGTATAGGAACAAATACATTCTTATAAAACGTAATATTTAAATGGTCAAGGGTCCTGATTCAACCTTTTATTTGTGTTCCTTGAATATTTACAGAAATACGAGGACCATCATCTTGTAGATGTTAATTAGGTATACAGTAAATACACTTAAGACTCATTTATGCAAATTTGATGGTACCAGGTCCAATAGCATTATAGAAATCCCGGGTATTCCGTAACTTTGGAATTTGTTTACTGTTAGGGGTGTAAAAATATGGACCCACCCGATACGCCATGAAAACAGTACAGTTATTTACAGTATGGTTTAGTATAAGGAATAAGATGTGATGCTTTGCTATCAAATATCAAGTATGACACAATCGCACAAACTCTTCCATGTTGTGTGTTATTGCTTGAAACAAAAATTTCAAAAATAGGGTTTCAGTACTCTACATATGAGTGAGTATTCCTCTGAAAAACAAATATAGCATCTGGTTGATCACAATAAACACCCTTCATTTTACATAAATTTTGAGCAAATTGTTAGACAATTAAAAAAATTCAATTCTAAACATTCAATTATTTGTAAAAGATACTCAAACTATTTTATTTAAAAAAAAATTAAATCTTTATATATCATTATTATTATTATTAGCACCGCGTCTTACTACCCGTTTGGGTTATACGCACTTACGCTAATGTGTAAATGGTAGGGTGATTGTGAGATGAAATAGAGGACCTACAGTTTAACGTGGAATCCGAACCACGGTGGGGGCATTCCCCACATTCACAAGATGTCTTGTCAGAGGTGAAGGAAGGGTTTGGTAATCAGATAAATCTTTGCCGGGACCGAGGATTTAACCCCGGCCACCAGCATAGAAGTCTGACACCTTACCCCCTAGACCGCCAGGTCACCTTTTATATATCATGAAACATAATTCTCCTATACCCATTTAGAACTGAAAATTAAAGGTAATTTCTGAAAGATTTCAAATTCTCTAAACATGTTGATCAGGAAACTAGCCTTAAATTAACTTATTTTATAAAAATCAAAATACATTATCATTTATAAGTTCAAATAGTAGGTAAATACGAATTTTAAACAAAATCTTTATAAGGATAATTTCAAAGATTTCAATTTTTTCATCCGTCAGTAATCAGTGAATTACCATTAAATTAATTTTTCCAAAAAATATTGATAAAACTATTTATAATGTAAAAATATTAACATATACTCATTTTAAACTAAATTGTTACAGCAATCATTATTCTTAGAATATTCTAATTTTTAAAACAATCAATTATCAGTAATCTACCTTTAAAATAACTTTTCCCTGAATAAATAAGTATTCAGTTTTATTTGCCATGTCAAACACTTCCTTGTTATCAATATTAAACAAAATCCTTAAAGCATTTTCTTAATAATTAGAAATCTCAATTATCATTCATCAGTAAACTGCCCTTTAACTAATTTTTACCTCAAAACCTAGTGCACAGTGTTGTTAGTCAGTTATAGCCCTTCATAGACATCAATTTAAAAAAATAAATTGTTAGAGCCATTTTCGAACAAATTTGGAATTCAAATAAACCACCTATCAGTAAAATACCCTGTGAAAATTTAAATATCAAGTGTGAACCAAGCCCATCAAATCGTTTTGGCCAGGGACAGACAGACATGGGGACGGACAGAATAACTGTTAAATCTTTTTTTTTTTTTAATAAAACGTAAAGATTCATTATAATTAAGAGATACATTTTTCACGGTTACAATAATTTATCTTGATATGAAAAATATGTTTAAAAAATGATATCTTATAACTGCAATTGCAGTGTCACTGTATTATATTTTACATGACATGATTTTAATGGATGCTTCCCAGTAATTGATATTAATAGTTTTTTTTAAGTTTGAATGGTATTTCGTACTGTCGTGATTCGGATAAAAGAGTTTCTAGTGTAAAGTAATGAATCTATAATATTTCAAGAATTTCTAAACATATAATGAATAGGTACTACTACTAATCTTAAATATTTTAGACAAAAAAGAACGTGTGATACCAAACTAGATCACAAAACTACATAAAATTAAAGCTGGCCGATCAATGTTTTAGTATTTAAATTATACTAGATATCTCAAGATTTTTTTTAAAAAGTAGTGTTTATTATATACCGTATATTTAATATTCCTAATACAAAATTTTGTTATAAAACAAAATAAAATTAAAGATGTCCAATTTAAATGCTTTAAATTAAGTAATTAAATCGACTAATTTTTGCTGTAATTATTTTCTTTCAAGGTTATAAGACAATATTTAGACTAAAGGGGATGTGTAGAGTAGGAAGCACCAAAATGAAGGTTCGCCCGGTCACAAAAAAATGCTTCTAACGACTGTTCAGTAGTGTAAGCTATATCTATCTATATTACTATATACAATGGTTTATATTATATACTAGTGAAGTATTTATAGTTTAATCTTAGTATATTAAAATTATAGAAAGACTCACCAACACTAAGATGATTATAGTATCAAATATTGTTTAATCCAGGGCCGTTTCTTCTTCATGATCGATAATTACGTAATTGATAAGTTCAACTAATATATAAGTTTCCACTGACATGAGAATAAATATTTCTAAATGGGTGGAAGACCATGAAATGGGGGTGTCTCTTACATACTTGTATGTGTAATTTATTGAAGCACACTAATATTAAGTTTAGAAAAAGACATTTCACATGCTATTTTGAATAGATGACAAAGTTAACAATAGTTTGTGTGCATTAAACAACTGCTAGAATGTTTGGTACATTTGATGACATCGTTGATATTCTCAAATGATGTATAGCTAAGACAAGAAACCCTCTAACTTATTAATTAAAATTTTTCATACAAATTTAATAAGAATAATCTTTCATTCAGAATCGAATGAATGGTTTAAATTTGGTTTAAATTAGTTGCAACAGCACAAACAAAAGTGGCAATGCTTGAGGATTATTTTAGTGGTTTTGAAATAAATAAATACAGCATGTGATGATATAGCCCTTCAAGTATGTTTCACCCTAAAGAGAAAGTTTCTGTTCCCATTTAACAACGAATACATTAATCTCCTCGGTCCCGTTATGCCATTAAACACAATCTATAAGAGTTGAACTCACGCGTCGTGGCGACAGAGACGCAGCAGGTGACCAGCAGGATCCTCAGTCCAAGAGAGTTCACTGTCATGATGCTGTTTGGTGACGTGACTAGCCGTGCGTCAGTCTCACCGGGCACTGAAAGGCCCTCTCTAAAAACAGGTCTTGCAAATACACTATTCCGGCCTGCGGTTTACCTCCAACCGGGGAATTCCCTTCCGCCACGCCATCCACCACCCAGAGGGGGAAACACAAGGTTCCACTTCCTAAGGCCAGACCCGCAATATCTGTAACTACACTTTGGGTCGATCTTTAAGAGGTCTTTACTAAAGTATATTGTGCTATTAGAAACTTTAGACTTGCTGTGAAGGTCACACCCCCATACTGAAAACCATGTTGAGACCCATGCCGATGGGTACGTGGCATACATGTAAAGCTCAATTAGTTTGCTTTGCCTGTGACCGGGAGATTGGGGTTCGAATCTCAGCTGACTATACTGTAGGTATTTTTTCATAAACGGTTTCCTCCTTTCCGTCCACGCAAATACAGGTATAGCTCCCGTAAATTCTACCTTACTCAGCCCTAGAAAACTAGTAAATTCTTGAAATATTTTCATCCATAGGGTTCCTAGGTTTAATCTTAATCTCTATAATGGCTAAAGAGTATTTATGATTAATTAATTTAATGTTAGTGACCACTGTTGATAATTATTTAAACTTATTTATACTTCATATTGATTAAATTTACATTAAAAATAATCAATATATTTTGACAAATAAATCATATTTATCCATTTCTTTATATTAGAATTGCTTCCATTTCTAGGATTCTCACTAAATTCATCAGTCAAATGTGTTTACTGAATAGAATGCGGTGAGGAAAATCCAAAACCATTCCGAGACAAACGTTAGCACCTAATTGTTGAGTGGTTTGTTAGACCTCCTCCGTGAGTTAAGGCGTGGTTTCTTGATGATTTAAATAAGATCTCAACGAAACTACAATTTAAAAAAACTGCTATCACATGCCGTATTTAAGTTAAGTTAATTTATGTTATTTTCTCATTTACCCATCATCAAAAGCGGTTAAGTTGTTTTTCTGCCCGGCTCCACGTTTCAGTTCTCGTCCGAACTTTCCGTATATTTTCAGTAATGATGAAAGAGTACGAAAGGAGACATTTGTGTGGAGTTAAAGTGGGAAACCCTTTAGTAAAAACTGCCCCAGTACACCGAGTTGAGACTATACCCTGACATCCCCATTACCAGAAAATTATACAAGACGATACAGTCGCCCTTGTCGACCACTTGCCTACACTTGAGGTTGGAGCGTGGGGAGCAAGAGTTAAGGGTGGTGTTTTTGCAGCTTTTATATACAAACTCTTTTTCAAAAGAAATCAAATAATTCCCCAGTAGAAACATAAAGTTTAATTTTATTCACATGACAGTTATCTGTCAAGGGTGTCCATGAATTTAATGACAACCTTTTCTCTTTATTTAAAAAAATTCGCAACTAATGCTGCTATACTTATGAAATGTATTCAACCACTGTTGATATCACCTTGTGAAGAAAATTAAACTATAGGTTTCTACTGGAGCCATATTTTATTTATTTTGGCAAAAAATAAGTTTTGATATAAAAAAACTGCAAAAAAAACTGTCCTTAGTTTGCAGTCTCTCCACTCCCACCTAGATGTAGTTTTATTGATTTAGAGGAGACGAAAATGACGCCTTTGTGTGCACCGTTTGATACGCAGACAAAGGCTTAATTCTCGTATCCTCTAAAGTCTAAGAAAACCTTTCTCCTCCCCTAACAAAAAGTGTAAACATGTATATAGGCTGGGTGGGCAGTGAGTGATACGTATTGTAAGGAGGGAAAAGAACTTGTATTGGCATTAAACTTGCTCAAAATATGAGACATTAGAGAATTTTACTCGCATGCAGGAATGATGAAAAATCAATCTAATAATTATAATAATTGTTTGTGTGTTGAATTTGTTCACATAAGAATTCAAGGTTAATACTCTTGGAGGATATGACTTCAAGGTGAGCCACTGGTATTGATGCTGGCATGAGCTTACTGGTACTCTGTACCTGGTAGGTTGAGAAGGAAATGGATCCTTACCCTAGACCGAGGCCATGTAGACAATACACAACACAGATGTTGTGGCCACACTCTCTAGTTGTTCTAACCTTGTTAGTTCTGGATCCCCCCCCCCTCTTTCCTCCCACCCCTAATGCTAGTAGCCTAGCTAGCACTGTCTTAAGAAAGAACATTAAACTGCTACTATGACCTTCAGAGTATTAATATTAGATAATCCAGGGCGGCTTCAGGTGGAGCGTTTTAAGACAAAATATTAGTGGTTTATCAATCATATCCACACCAGTAGTACTATTATCTAAAGCCGGGTACACACTTGTGTCAGAAACTCGTAACGTATCCCCATCGTGACGAGGATTGGATCTGCCGAAATTGTCTCAAACGTATTACACGTATCGTCAAAGAACTCTAGCTTAGATCGTGACAGAGATATAGTACGATACTCTGACACAAGTGTGGAACTGGTTTAGGACGTTGATCTCGTATTACAGCTGGTCTCTTTTGACGGGAAGATTAAGGTTTCGATTCCCGGCCGAGTTTTTCACTTATTATTTATTCATCCTATCTCCACCTCAGAATGGGTACGTTTATTCTAAAAAAAACCTACCATTCTCATCTCAGTTCCCTTAGATTAACTAAATCAATATTAATGGTGTTAAGACGTTTTTAAAATAAATTCTATCCTATGAGCCCACTTTTGAAATAACTCACTGTTGTGTATGTCAAGGGATAGCAATAATTGGCTTTGCGTTTACAAAGTTCAGTTAGCGTTAGCTATGCCATAATTAGCACGTTAATCACTAACCTTGTGCTAATAAGGATGTATTTCATTGTAGAATAGCAATTTCTGAGTGTAAGTTTCCCGGTGGTAATTTTTAAACAATAATTTCTCCGTGGTGTTGATAGAGCGCAACTAGATTATAATACTGGTAAATTCAAATATAATTAATGAATCAAATGCAATCACTTATTAATTTACGGGACAGAAAGATGCGCCTGAAACTATGGTTCTGTCTACAGGTCATCTCATTTTTCTGTACACTCAAGGTGCATTATGAAAAAGGCGTAAATGGTTTTTTCGACTGGCTCAACAGTTCTGAGCAGTTATAGTGTTTCTATTAAACTATCACCTCTAAAGGTGTTCTTTATAACTCCACGTTTTACTGCTTGTCCGGGATAACAGCACATTTACACTTATGGGGTAGGAAGATAACATTTATAGAAACTACACTCATGTTTGCGTGGAGAGAGAGAGAGAGGTCATTTAGAAAAAAAACATTCTACTTACACTCTATCAGGAATCTAGCTTTGACAGCTCAGTCACCAGCTAATACAACCAGATTATACTGACACCCTAGACTGCGTACACACCAATTTGTATGCTTATCATACTAACTGGGGGAATATTGCAGGCCTGAGAACATTTGTGTTGTGTTTTAACTAACTTATATTTTTTTTAGTATTACTTTTGAGCCCATGCTGACTTATCGCTGAATTTAAGTAGAAGAGACAGAGATGGGTATTTAGAGGAAGTGCCAAACAAGAGGGCCAACAATTACCATACATATCGTCACTGGAATGGTCATAGTTTTAGCAAACCCTATTTAAAGTATTAGTTGGTGTTAAGGTGGTATGGCAAGGAACGCGAGAAAAAGACAGTGTTTTTGCAGAGTTTTTTTTGTCAACATATTTTCTGGCCAAAACAAATAAAATATTGCTCCAATACAAACAAAACGTTTAATTTTCTCCTAATGGCGACCTCAAAATATCTTGAATATTTGTCGAGGGTGTTCTGGACTTTAATGACAACTATTTATTTTCAATTAAAAAGTTGATTAGATAATGCTGCTGTGCTTATAACAAATATTCAACAACTGTTGATAACTAGTGAAGAAAACTAAACTCTTATGTTTGTACTGGAGCAGTATATATTTTTTTTTTTTGCCAAAAACATATTTTGCCGCCTTAATGGTCTGAAGGTGTAGAGAGACGTAAGTAATGGGTCATTAATCACTAGAGCTAAGATATTTATGTAATTACAAAATTTAAACCTGCTACTTAGAAATGTGAAAAGCCATATGGTGGTGAATTATGTTGCGACTGTATTTTCGGTTTTAATTTTACATATTTCTACATATTTTACTGATTTCTAGAATTTTTTTAAGATATCACATAAAATTACTAATTTATTTCCCGCTATCTTACAGGTAGAGAAAGTATTGTAATCGTCAAAAAAATCGAACTCGAGATTTTGATGAATTTTGACGTTTCGTGGACACCCCCCCCGCTCCCCCCATATTTAAAAAGGTTATTTTTGAGCTTCTATCTGTCTATCTGTACCCTGACTAAAGCCTAAAATATTTTACCAATCAGGCTAAGACTTGGTATAATGGGTTTTATAGGGTTGCCTCGAGGGTTTTTGGAATTGGATATCTAACCCTAAAATTAAGGGTAGTTTATTGAAGGGCAAAAAGAGAACAATTCAATTTTTTCAAAATAGGCTATGATGATTTTGATTAAATTTCATTTCAAAACGTTAATAAATATTTCAAACAAAATGGCTAATCTCAATATTTCGGCAAAATGACTTTAAGGTCTCCGGTATGATGCGTAAATTCTCCTTTTTTTAAAAATCTTATCTCCAAAACTATTTGAAATATTAAATTACTTATCATTTCAAATATGTGGACCTATTTATAATACAAATATTTTATCTGAAAAATATTTTTATAAAACTAATAACTTTCAAGCTATACGCAAATATATATATATATATATATTAACTTTTAGAAAACTAAAGGTGAAGTATTGCGACCGTGAAAAAAAAATCGAACCCGTAATGTTGATGGATGTCGACGTCTCATGACCCCCCAACCCCCCTCAAACCCTAAAAGGTTGTTTTTTGCAATGACGTCTGTGTGTGGGTCTGTTTAATCCTAAAATTAAAAGCAGGAAAAGAGAAAAATTCTTTATCGATTTTGATTAAAATTGGTATCCATGCTTTGATCAAGATTATCAACAAAATGGATATTTTCATTTTCTCATGAAAATAACTCTTAGAGTATTTTACAGAAGTGTAAATTACCATATCTCCTTAACTGTTTAAAATAATAAATAACTTATCGTAAAACTTTAGTACTATTAAAAATTAAAAACTTTTATTTGAAATATATCTTTATAAAACCAATAGTTTATGAGATATTAGCAAATATATTAATATAATTTTGTAAACTTTAGTTGTGAAGAGCTACTGATTAAGTTTGGACGTAATAATTCTCTAATGCCATAGAAAAAGCAAATAATTTAGTCTCTCAAGAAGTTGATGTTTTTCTTTAAACCTCTTAAGGGATATATTTATACAGCACAGCGGTGGATCAAGGATTTTCGTGAGGTAGGGTGGTGGGGTTAGGGTGCTCCTATCGGGATCGGGCTGGGGGGGGGGGGGGGG